>JAODAL010066528.1:0-17715 GCA_025379985.1 Phyllomedusa bahiana | reverse complement strand
ATAGAACTTTGGAATTACCTGAGGCACATTTTACATTTTTCTTTGTTCAAAAACTTCTTCAGGGATTAAAGATTTCTCAATGTGCCCTTGTTTTTTTTTCTTTTTTTTTTGGAAGTGCTTTTTGGAAACAATAAAATTGGATTTGGGATGACTAAATAGTGAGCGGGTTTATTTTAAAGGCCCGATGTCAATAACAAACAGTTTGACCTGCCAGGAATTTTTTGGCCCTCAAAGTCATACCTTTTTTAATTCCCCTTTCTGTGCGTTATATGACTTTTTTTTTTGCTTTTAAAACTTTTTTGATTTGGATGAAAAAAATTTTCTTAGAATATTTTTTCAAAGCTAAAATTTTATGTTCTTGTGTTCGCCCATGACAAAAAGAGCGGGACATTTTTTTTTTGAGTCTCTATCCCCTCTTGTACTGTATTTTTTTTTTTTTTTGCTTTTAATTGTCTAATGTTTTCATGCCCCCAAACCCAAATTTTTTAACCCCCAAAGTCCTGACCCAAATTTTCGTTTTTCTGTTTTTTTTTTCCCCTTTTGCAAGAGCCATAATTTTAAATTTTTTTGCCAATGTAGAAAATTTTAAATAAAATCATATTTTTTTATTGGGTGCCAAAAAAAAAATGATTATTTGATGTTTTTTCCATTTCTTCAGAGTAAAAACAAAGGGCCCAAGTTACCCTGTATTTTTTGGGGGTCAGTTTGATTCGGGCCCTGTTTACCAGTTTTATTTCATTTTTTGGGGAAAAAAAAAATGTTTCCCCAAAACGGTGCCCCTTTTTTTTAAATGGGTGAGGTCTATTTTTAATTCCTCCAATTTGGAGCGTGTGCGCAACTTTCTGATCGCTTTTTTTGGGGAAGCGGGGACCCCAAAAAAACCAAAATTCTTTTTGAGTATTTTTTTTCCCTTAAAAGGGGGAAAAATTTAATATCAATCGTTTTTAGAGGGACTTTTGGGGAAACCTGGAAATTTTAAAATTTATTTTAACTTTTAAATGTTTTTTGTTTTTTAAATAAAAATAAGTTTTTAAATTTTTAGCATTTTTTTTTTTTTTAAAATTACTTTTTAAAATTTTTTTTTTAAACGTATTTTGTTACAAATCCCCCCAAAGCCCCAATGGTCCCCCCCCAAATACCCATCGGGCCCCCCTCCCCCATCCCGCTGTGGGGGTTTGCCGCATCCCACATGTGGGGGCTTGGGGCGCTTCCTTTCCTTTTTCCGCGAAGTATTTTTCCTCACCTCCCCTGCTTTAGCACTCCCTCTGCTGGGTTTTTGGGCCGGCTGCTGCCCTTTTTAAAAATTAAAAAAGAAACCCCCCCTGCCCTTTTTCCTAAAGTTCTTCAGTGTTTTTTTCCCGGGGGTTTTAAACTTTTCCCCTTTCCCTGTTATTGTCTTTCCCCATGAAATCAATTCTCCTTGCCTCTGAAAAAAAAAAAGGGGCGGCGGTCAGATTCATTTTTGCATGGCCTTTTTAAAAACGGCCATGCAGATTTAAAGAGTTTTTAAACTAGCTGTGGCGGGTTTTAAAAAGGAGAAGGAAAAAAATGGTTTTTTTTCCCCCACCCCAAAACCTTCCCGTTTGTATGTAAGGGGAGAAATAAGCATTTGAAAAACTTGTTGTTTTTGAAAGTTGCACAACCCAAAAAACCCCATTGTATGTTTTTTTTAAAAAATTTAAAATTTGCTTTTTATTGCTTTGAAATAAATATTTTAAAACAATAAAAAAACCCAAAAATTTAAATTTTTGTTACGGGAAATTTCTTTTTTGCAATTTCAGAGGTAGACTTTTCCCTGGGGACCAAGTTTGCACAAACACCGAAGGGTTTTTTGGCCCCTCCTCCTTTAAGATCTTTCCTTTTCTTTCGGGTTTTTGGGGGCTGTTGCTGGACTACTTTGGGAGTTTCAGTTTTCCTTCAAAGATTTTCAATTGGGTTCAGGGTCAGAAACTGGCTAAGCCCAATACAGGACCCTGAAATTCTTCTTACGGAGCCCTCCTTAGTTGCCCGGGCTGTGTGTTTTGGGTCTTTGACCTGCTGGAAGTCCCACCCATGACTCATTTTCAATGCCTTTACTGAGAGGAGGTTTGTTGTAGAAAATCTCGCAATTTCAGGCTCTATCCATCCCCCTTCAATAAGGTGCAGTGGTCATCCCCTTTGCAGAAAGCACCTCCAAGTATGATGTTCCACCCCCAATGTTTCATGGTTGGCTCAGTGTTTTGGAGTTGTCCTCATCTTTATTCTTCTTCCAAACACGGCGAGTGGAGTTGATACCAAAAAGTTATTTTGGTCTCAGTTGATCATATGGGCCTTTTTCCACACCTTCTCTGGATGATCCAGATGGTAATTTATGAACTTAAATGGGCCTGGGGCATGTACTTGCGTGAGCAAAGGGGGTCTTGTGTGTCCTGCTGGATTTTAATCCGTGATGACAAAGTGTTTTACTAACGGTGATTTCTTTAGACTGTGGGCCCTTGACCAGGTCCTCCCCTGTAGTTCTTGGCTGATTCTTGACCTTTCTCAGAATCATTCTTACTCCCTGAGGCAAGATCTTGCATGGAGCCCAGACATATGAAGATTGACAGTCATCTTTTGTTTCTTCCATTTTCTATTATTGCGCCAAACAATTGTTGCCTTCTCACCAAGCTACTTGCCTATTGTCCTGTGCCCATGCCCGACTTGTGCAGGGCTAAATTGTGTCCTGGTATCCTTAGTCAGCTCTTTGGTCTTGCCAGGGGGGAAGGTTGGAGTGTGATTTTGTGTGTGGACAGGTGTCTTTTATACAGATAATGAGTTCAAAGAGGTACAATTAATGCAGGTAATGAGTGCAGAGCAGGAGGGCTTCTGCTGGAAAAACTAACAGGTCTGTGAGAGCCAGAATTCTTGCTGGTTGGTAGATGATCAAATACTTATATTATCCAACAAAATGCAAATTAATTATTTAAAAACATAGAATGCGATTTTCTGGATTTCTTTTTCCCATTCTGTCTCTCACAGTTGAAGTTAACCTATGATAAAAAATTACAGACCTCTACATTTTTGTAGGTGGGAAAACTTGCAAAGTCGCCTTAGTATCAAATGCTTATTTTCCCCATTGTACATCGCTCAATGAGCAACAGTAGCACAAACTGGAGCAGCGGCAGATAACAGCAGTAGATACTTGGATAACACAGCTAACTGTCACGTCAAGGGAGGTACAGTGAAGCCTGACTGGAATGCAGCCCACTGTCCCTGCCTGCTTGACGTGCTGCCCTAGGCGGCAGACGGCAACTGGGTGACAGTCCCTGCGCTGCTAGAGTGCGGGGGCCGTCAGGAAGTAGAATAGTCAGACAGTCCGGGTCAAAACCAAATCAGGAACGCCAAGCCACAAATCAGAACCAGAGGGATAAACGTAAACAAGCCGAGGTCAAAACACGAACGGGTGTGAGGTACAAAAACGGAGAGCAAGACAGGGTCAGGAAACAAGCCGAGGTCAGGTACACGGATGAGCAAACATATAAGGTGGGAGCCATTCATCAGCCTAGCAGGAAGTTTAAATGTGTTTCCCGGATACCGCCCCTGTAGCTGATTGGAGCTGCCTCCGGGTCCTCCTATTGGCTGGTGTGACACGCCCCCTGTCCGGAGTGGCTGGGCCTCTGTCACTCACAGAGCTGCCAGCAGAATGTGTATCAGGTGTGCTGTCGCTGATCAGCTGTGCTCTGCAGAACATTGTTCCCTGCAAACCAAGCGCCCCCAGCCCTGACACTAACACAGGGTTAATGTAGGTTTAACACAGAGTACAGCAAGCAGAACAGCAAGCAGGGGTCAGGAACACAGAAAGGACACCCAGTAACTTACAAGGAGCAAAGGCAGGAAGTTCCTTAAGTAACAGGCGGTCAAAGGTCTTAGGCCGGGTAATTAGGACACTGTCCCTTTACATATTCGTTGCACCACCACGCACGCTTCCTAATGTTGCACATGCGTGCATAGAACGCCAGGTAGAAGGAGCGAGGAAAAAAAGTTTTTATTTAGCCGTCAGTTGCCCCCATGCCCCAAAAGGGTTTAATTTCACCCGAACAGGAGCGGGGACAGGTGAGTATTAAAAACTAAGGCATTGGTTACCGTTTAAAAGGCACCTTGAAAATTTGTACCTCCCTGCGCTAAAAAAAGTTGATCGGAAACATTAAATTTTTTTAGTTTCTGATTTTAAACCCTTTTAAAAAATATCCAGTCCCAAATTGTAGGTTTTTGGGTTTCATAAATCTTCCCAAAAAAAGGAATAGAACTGACCTTAAAGTCCTTGAAACTCCAAATTGAAATCCAAAACTTTAATTTTCCCCCAAACCACAAATTTTAGCCCCCACACCCCAAAAGGGGTTGTAAAAAGTTTTGGTTGACAAGAGGGTTAGAAAAATGTTCCCTGAAAAACTTTGGGTGGATCTAAAAAATTAAAGGTTTCAATCTTTTTGGGACTTAAATTTTAAAGTTATAAATTTGGGTAAAAGTTCCACCATAAAGGGAACCCAACCCAAAAAGGGTGACAGAAGCACAGAAAAAGTGAGTTCTGGGAGGGGGCCTTAAAGGTAAAACCTTTTCACGGGGCCCAAAAAAAACAAAAACCCTTTGGGTTTCCACCCCCTTTTTTTTTTTTAAAAAATCCCAATAAAAGTCCTTTAAACAGCTTATTAGCAAATGTTAAGGGATTTTTTTGCTATTTTTTGAAAAACAATATTTTGCTCAACATCAGCCATTTGTATTGAACATAAAAAACCATCCGACAAGGCCCTAAGCAAAAGGGTCCGATGGAAAAATTTATTTTTTTTAAAGACTTATTTAAAAATCAAATAAAAAATATGTTTTTCCCAAAATTAATAATTTTGCCAAATTTGAATCGATTGGGGGTGCTTTAAAATTCATCTGATTTTTTTTCTGAAAATTTCATTTTTTTTTATTTTGTAAGGGTTTTTATCCCAAGTCTTTTAGACAAAAGAAGCATAAATTTAGCCCCTTTGTCTCTCCCCTGCCCGACGGGCAGAATTTCTGGGGAAAAAAATTTTTTCCCTTTTCAAAAGGGGGGAATACCAAGGAAAAATGGAGATTTTAGCTATTTTTTTGTTTTTTTTTTTTTTTTCACACATGACTAGATCTAAATCATTTGTTTGAATGTTTCTTTCATGGATCATGGACATTCATGCTCATGGATCAGCATAAGAAAAAAGGCTACAAATAAGAAGAAAGACTACTGTGCAGAATCAAAATGAAAGACAATATAGATACACTCTACAGACATGTGGATGGACAAGACCAACAACAAACACCCAAATTACCCTTTTGTTAAACATTCTCAAAAAGGGGGAAAAGTTTTAAAAAATATTTTATTTTATGCCCTTGAAGTATCAATATTATTATGTCATGGGAGATATGGACATTTGCATTGCCATAAAAAAAAAAAAATTTCACATGCTAAACTTACCACTATGGTATTTTACTAGTCAGGACCGATAATTTTTACTATGGTAGACATAATAATTATTTTAAAACAAAAATTTAAATTTGGGTCATTCATAAAAAAATAGTGTGGATTTCAGGGTGTTGGCCCCAGAACACACATTCTGCTCAGGCCTGATGGGCCAGGGGGCCCATAAAAAACCTAATGGGGCCCAATGCATCCCAACATTTTTTTAACTGTAGGTGCATCCTCAGGATGAAAATACAGTTGTCAATAATGGCAGAAAAGGAAGCTACCAACACCCTGCCCCTCCAATTACCCCCAAATAAGTGGTGGAATTGGCGAGATGTAGTTCAAGAAAGCCTTAGTCTATGGGAAACCTTTCCAAGACTTTTTTAAAAAAAAAAAAAAAAAAAACTGAAAGGGGATCGCTGTCTGGTGTCATATGATTCCTCTGTGCGGGTGGTCACAGCAGGATGTGTTTTTCCAGGCAGGAATGGAGTGAGTAGTATGATTTTTTTTTATTTTCAGTTAATAAAAAGAGGGATATGCTGGGAGCACACCTAATTATTGGGGGCTTATATGTACATATGTACCTATTTTGGGCATATATACCCAACTCCCCAAACCAAAAATCACCCAATTTCCCAGCGGGAAAGGGGGAAAAAAATGAGCTTTGAAAACAAATAATCAAAGGGCGGTTAGATACGCAATAGGAAAAACTGTTTATTACTTCATAGAAGTGTGTGTTATGTTTAAAAGGGGTAATAGGGAAAATGTGTTATTACAATATACCCAGTGACTATGGATATTTAAATTTTCCACACACAGATCAATTATGTGTTTTCCGCTTCTAAAAAAGTTTTTCATGCATCATTATCTTCGGTCATAAACCACTCTCGGCCTCATTTATTGAGCTTGGGGTGAAAAGTTCGCTTCAAACTAAAAAATTTTTCAAAGGGGCCTGGGGGTTTTTTCTCTTCAAAAAATGGGAGATTGGGGCTGTCCTCCCCCCCAAACTCCCTCCTAAACCACATCAAAATGGTCAATCAAGGGGGCACATTTCAATTACCGGTTTACAGCTAACTACGGCCCCCATGCTATAAAAGTATTTTAAACGATGCAGCTTAGATTAAAAGGGTTAAGGAGAACCCCAGGAGCTTAGACGACAATACGTTGAAAGGGTAAAACCCCAGAAGAACTGGGTTTTGGTTTGTTGACCCAGGTCAGAAGCAAATACTGGACATCAACCCGGTCACAAGGCCTGCATGGAATTCACTACACCTTGCATTGTGTATACCCCCTTTTACCTTTAAAAAAACTTTTCTCATTTTCCATGGGGGACTTTCCCCTTCTTTGGAATAGGAAGGGGGTTTACCTCAGGGCTGGGTCTACAACCCCTACATGTGGGTTATGTAACCCCATCTATATTGTCTAATGTTGTAGACACACTACCACTGGACTCACAGAACAACCGAGCACTAACTACCTGGGGGGGGAAAAAGGGGTCAAGGGGGGTGCAAAAGTCAGCTTGGCCCCCCCTTTTCCTGCTTTACCAAAACAATTTAAAATTTCACTCCATTTCCCTTTTCTATGGAAGTCCCCACCACTTCTACTTCAGAACGGGAGGTTTCAGGGGGGTTTTTTAGGAGATAAGTCGGGCCCAGAGGGGGGACCCGGACCTACACTAAAATGGATAACCCCAAAATACCATCAAAGTCTGTATAGACTACCCATTTTTATTTTTTAAAATAAATGTGGCCTAAAAAAGTTTTTTTAATTTGTCACTCTTTTTTTTGGGGTGGGGGGGGATCTCCCAGTAACAACGTGATATATAAGCCCCTTACAGACATAAGGCCCTTCCCGATCGGTCGTAGGTAGCAGGAAATCCGACGGGATTGAACACGGCACCAGGGCTTGTCGGGCTTCTTGCCCTTTTGTGTGCACCGTTCTTGAGCATTTTTAAAAGGCAACTGAGAAGCCCAAGGGTACCCGGAGCCCAAACCCTGCTGCCCATTTGCTCTCTACACCACTCCTTCTACCCAGCCTGCCCCTTTACCCGTCTGTCCCCCTTTTCACCCAGCCTGCCCCCTTTTCCCCCCAGCCCTTTCCCCTTCTGACCCAGGTCTATCCCTTCTGAACCAGGTCTTTCCCTTCTGATCCAGGTCTGCCCCTTCTCGCATAGCTCTGTACCAAACCTGCCCCCCTTTTAACCCAGCCTGCCCTTCTCCCCCCGCTAACCCAGCTCTGCCCCCTTTTCGCACGCTCGCCCAGCCCTTTCCCCTTCTAAACCCGCTCTGCCCCTTCTCAACCCCCCTAACCCAGCTCTGTCCCTTCTCACCCACCTCTGTACACAGCTCTGACCCTTCTCAATCAGCTCTGTCCCTTCTCACCCAGCTCTGTACCCAGCTCTGCACCTTCGCACCCAGCTCTGTACTCAGCTCTGCACCTTCTCACCCAGCTCCATACCCTTGGCCCTTCTCCACACTCTGTACCCATTCTGCCCCTTTCACCGGGCCCCTATACAAGCTCTGCCCCCAGCTCGTGCGGCTTTTCCCCGGGGCACTGCTTTTCATGCCCCCCCCTGCCTGCCCCCCATTAGTCTGTATTCTTAAGGAGGAGCAGGAGGGATTTTTTTTTCTTTGCTTTTAGCCCTGCCTGCCTCCCCTCTCCAAAAATTTTTGCCCGGTCTGCTGATGAATAAGCAGGAAGGCAGACGGCCCGGCGGGTCCCAACTCGGCAAAGTTGGTGCTCTTTGCATTAAAGCTATGTACTTTAAGTACTACGGAGTGTGGCAAGAGGGGCCTGTGGGCCCCCCTAGCTCAGGGGCCCCTTTTGCAAGTGCGACCTCTGCGACCTCTGTAGCTACGCCACTGCTAACTACTAGTGCAATTTGTAATTTTCTCCTCCCTCCATTTTTTCAATGGAGACCACTTGTCTGATGCCAACTGCACTTAACAGTAACCTCTTCACAACTCACCGAAAATTTTACAATGCATCAGTTTTTCAACACTAATCACGAGGGGTGGGGTTCTTTGGGGGGTCAAAAAAACCCAGTAAAAACTGGGGATATCCAGTGCAATAAAGTTAAAGTTTTGTACTCATTATCTCATGGTACAATCCTGTACCTAAAAAACTTTTAAATTTGTCTTTTGGGATTGAAGGGGTAGACTGGGAAGCCCAACTTGACCGTAACAAACAATGACGCCAAAATTTGAGACAAATTGGACCACTAACAACACATATGGGAGAAAAAAACCATGTAAATGGAATATGTGCTGCAACTAGTGGGAGGCGAGCTGGGGTGCTGAAGACAGACCTGGGAGCAGTACAAAAATGAACATCTGGAGAAGTGGTCAGTGACATTAAATGAGAGATGAGATGAGGAGGGAGGTAAATTGTAATAAATCCCTGCCATATGGGTCCGGGGTTTTTAATACGGGAGAGGCATAGAATCGTAGGGTTTTAGACAAGAAGATTTGTTGTGGGTACAGGTAGTGCAAGTGAGGACATCTTTGAAAACTTGAGAGAGATTAGGTCACCAATAATACTGAGAAATCAACAACAAGGATTTTCAAATTCCTGAACGGCAAGCTTGGAAGCAGGGTCGTTGTTGTGCAATTTTATCCGGGGCACAAGCAAATACCTGCTGCCCCAAATCAGTTGCTCCCCGGCCCTCGCTAGTAGTGCTGCATTTTTGACTCTCTTAAGAGAACCAATGATGCGGTGACTACTAGTGACTGAAGCTCTGCTGCTGCAGCTTTCTGCATAGCGGAAGTATCAGGAAAGGTAGGTTCGCAGTGTGTTGGGCAGCCAGTTCTATTTATTTCATTGGCTGCTATCTATACAATATTCAGGGGACACACCTAGATTTGCAGGGGTTAGGTCTCAACCCCTACCGCAGGGCTAGCTGACTACGGATACTGACTTCAGGCAGAGATGGGTGAACAGCAGAAGGGGCCAAATGGCAGCACGAAAAATGAAGAGACAGGAAAAATAATAAGGAAGCAAATGAGCCTTCAAGAGAGAAAGTGGATTGGAAGTGAGCAAATAGAGGCTCTCACGGCTGCAAATGACCGGAGGTCTTTGTTGGAAATTAAAAAGCAAGCCCAGAAGGCCAATAAGTTGAGACCACAAACCTAAGCCATACATCCCTTAAATGGACCCTGTCACCTGGTTCACGCTGCCTGAACAAAAGGGGGCATGAAAAAGCTGCATGATTCCCAATCCCAGCTTCTTCCTGAAGCCTCAGTTTAACTGATGCCTGAAGAGAGATTTGGCTAACTAATTTGGTGGGCTACCTGCTTAATTGTAGCCAGCTGTCTAAAAAGGGGATCTACTTATCTGTAGGTTCATATTTAGTATTCATGCTGCCCTGAGCACTTTAAATATCTGTCAGCCAAATGCTGATTAGTGTTTTTGTATTTTAGAGGTTATCCCTCTGGGCTTTGTTGGCCTACATCGGACCCGCATTGAATAATTTTTTTAAATAAAATAGTCAATGAGTGATGTGGTTAGAGAGGGTTTATTTAAATAAAGTGTTTTTGTGTTGTTTCAGTGTATTTTTTTACCATATTTTTCCCAGTATTAGTAATATAGGAGTCTGACAGACATCTCTTTATTACTAGTGCTAGGGCCTGGTGTCAGCAATGTCTGACACTAACCTCTTCTCAATATTACCTCAGTACTAAAAGCACCAGGAATACTGGGAAGAGTCGGTTTACCATCAGCAGCTGCCCCTCTAATGTGAAGGACTACTTCTAAGGCAGCGGCGGGATGATATTTTGATGGTGGGAAAGACCTAATATCCATTGACCTTCCCATCCTGATAGTATTAGCCTGCAGCTGCTGGTTTTACCTTGGTTGGTTATGAAAAACGGATTCACCTCATTTTTTAAAATTATTTATTGAAAGTCTATAAATAGACATTCCTTTCTTATTATTAAATATATAATTCAAAGAAAACAACGTAGTGTCCCCCCTTTTTTTCATAATTAGCCAAGGTAAAACCAACAGTTGCAGGCTAATACTACAGTACAGAAAGGGAAAGTCCATTGATATTGCCCATCAGCCCCGGACTGCCCATAGGCCAAACCGGGCATGTGCCCGGCGGGCCGCTGGGGTCCGGGCCGCAGCGCTGGCTTGGAGCGCCCGCCGAGGGGGCCGGTGTTTCCCCCGGCGGGTCCCGAGTGCCGCCTGGCGCACAGACAAGGGGCCGCAATGGTCGCATATGCAACCGGACCCCTGTGCCAGGGGCCGACAGGCCCCCCTCGCCACACGGCTGCATGGCCGGGTCACAGACCCAGGCATGCAGCCATCACGGCCACTGCCTGCACCGCACGGTGCAAGCAGCGGCCGAGGCAGAACAGCTGGGATCTACTGATCCCGGCTGTTCAGCTCCCAGGAGGCCGTGCAGCACGCGCTCGATGTGATGACGTCATCGCATGCGTGCTCCGCGGCCCCCACGTGGGTGAGGGCGGATGCTCCGGACGGACGTGGAGAAGAGCAGGGAAACCAGGTGAGTAAGATTTTTTTTTTAAACTACTTACTGGCCCTGCCTGGCTATATACTGCCCCTGCCTACCTCTAAGTGGCCCTGCCTGGCTATATACTGCCCCTGCCTACCTCTAAGTAGCCCTGCCTGGCTATTTACTGCCCCTGCCTACCTCTAAGTGGCCCTGCCTGGCTATATACTGCCCCTGCCTACCTCTAAGTGTCCCTGCCTGGCTATATACTGCCCGTGCCTACCTCTAAGTGTCCCTGCCTGGCTATATACTGCCCCTGCCTACATCTAAGTGGCCCTGCTAGGCTATATACTGCCCCTGCCTACCTCTAAGTTGACCTGCCTGGCTATATACGGCCCCTGCCTTCCTATAAGTGGCCCTGCCTGGCTTATATACTACCCCTGCCTACCTATAAGTGGCCCTGCCTGGCTATATACTAACCCTGCCTACCCTATAAGTGGCCCTTCCTGGCTATATACTGCCTGCCTATATACTAGCTCTGCCTACCTATAAGTGGCCCTGCCTACCTACTTACTGGCCCTGACTGCTAATTACTGGCCCTGGCCCTACCTGGCTAATTACTGGCCCTACATCTCTATTTACTGTCCCTACCTGGCTAATTACTGGGGGCCGCACTAGCTACCTGGCTGATTACTTGGGGCAGCACTAGCTACCTGGCTGATTACTTGGGGCAGCCCTAGCTACCTGGCTGATTACTGGGGGCAGCCCCAGCTACATGGCTGATTGCTGGGGACAGCCCCAGCTACATAGCTGATTGCTGGGGGCAGCCCCAGCTACCTGGCTAGTTACTGGGGGCAGCCCCAGCTACCTGGCTGATTACTGGGGGCAGCCCCAGCTACCTGGCTGATTACTGGGGGCAGCCCCAGCTACCTGGCTGATTACTGGGGGCAGCCCCAGCTACCTGGCTGATTACTGGGGGCAGCCCCAGCGTCCTGGCTGATTATTGGGGTCAGCCCCAGCTACCTGGTTGATAATTGGGGGCAGCCCCAGCTGACTGGCTGATTACTGGGGGCAGCCCCAGCTACCTGGCTAGTTACTGGAGACAGCCCCAGCTACCTGACTAGTTACTGGGGCAGCCCTAGCTATCTGGCTAGTTACTGGGGGCAGCCCCAGCTACCTGGCTAATTACTGAGGACAGTCCTATATACCTGGCTGATTACTGGGGGCAGCCCTAGCTACCTGGCTAGTTACTGGGGGCAGCCCTTGCTACCTGGCTAGTTACAGGGTAGGCCCGGTCTACCTACCAAATTAATGGAGGAAGGCCCTGTTTACCTACCTAATATGGGTCTACTTATTTACATGCCACTTATCTAACATTTTTTAATTTCTAATTTTTTAGGGTCTAACATATGCTATTTGGGGAATTGTGGGAAAGTGGGAGTTTTGTTATCTTGGGGTGAAAAAAAATCACTGCTTGCTGACACCAAGCCCCATTACTAGTAATATTGAGTCTGTCAAACATCTACATTACTAACACTGAAATAAAATGGTAAAATAAACTAAAATGAACACTCCCGAACAACATCCTTCATTGGCCATTTTATTTAAAAAAAGGGGTTAAATCGATTACAAAATTTGGGATTTTTCTTTAAACCCCCTTTAAGGACCCAGCCTGTTTTGATTCCCGAACAGCCCTTTTTTGAAAACGATTTTGTCAATTTAGTGAAATAACTTTTTGCACTTTTTACCTTTCAGGTTTCAAGTTTTGGTTTTCCCTGACACTTGCCTTTAATTTGTAAGAAATTTTTTTACCATACAATCCTTTTTGTTTGTAAAAAATATCAAAATTTCAAAAATTTTGGAAAAATTTTGCGATTTTGGTTGAAAATTTCTCTGCAAGACTTTTAATTTTCACCAAAATATTTATAAGCATCTCCCAAAATTTCCCCAAAAAGGGTTGGCATCATTTTTAAAATGTCTTTTTTTTTTTTTTAACTTAAGGTTTAAAAAATTTAGTACAATTTCCACATTTACAAAAAAATTTTGCAATATACATTTTTTTTAAACCACCCGTTTACTGGCTTTGGGGGGCCTATTTAGAACCCCCTAAGGATGCCATCTGAGAAACAAACCCCCCCTTAACTATTTAAAAACACTATTTAGGAAGTTTGTAACCCTTCAATATTTCCGAAATTAAAGAAAAAGTGGGGGGGAAAATTTTAAAAAATGTCATTTTTTTTGCAGTTTTTTTCAAATTTTCCTTTATTCACGGAAAAACGGTAAATTGCCATTAAAGCAACTTAATATAAATTTCCCCCCCAGGTCTGCTTTTTTTTTGAATATCCCAAAGGGGCCCCTAGTGCTTTTATTTGGCTCCCCCATAAGCCCCAAAATGGAGGAGCACCTTTCAATTTGGGGGTCCATTTTAAATACATTTTTTTTAGGCCCATTTTAGGTTTGGGGGGACACCCTAAGGTCAAAAACTTAAAAAACCCCCCAAAAATGCCCATTATTGAAACTCCCCCCCCTTTAAATAAAATAATCAGGGGTATTATTAATGGCCCCCCACAGGGGGATTCAAAATTTTTTTTTGCATAAGGTGGAAAATTAAAAAAAAATTTTTTTTAAATAATCTGCTTTTTTTATTTAAAATGTTTCATATATAAAAAGAAATCCTGAAAAAAGAACCCTAAAACTTTGTTAAGCAATTTCTTCCAATTTCGGCAATACCCTACATGTGGGGTAAACGCTTTTTTGGGGAGGGCAGGGGTTAAGGGGGGGCCTATTTGGCTTTTGGAACCAGATTTTGGGGGGGCCATATCGCATTTCAAACCCCCCAAAGTAGCAAACAGGCAAAACCCCTTCCAGAAGTCGCCCCATTTGGATTCAAACCCCCAAACAGGGATCCACTGGGTTACTGTGCATTTTGGATGCACAGGTGTTCCATAGTTTTTTTTTTTAGCTTTGGGGAAAGAAAATGGGGGGGGGGAACGAGTTTGGTCATTGTTTTTTGAGTTTAAATTTTCAGCATTGCCGGCAGTTAAATGTTGTGATAACTTTTACTAGGGGGGTCGGTACAATTTTACAATGATAAGATTTTTATATATTTTTTCGTTTTTTACTTTTCACAGAAAATACGTCAAAAAAAAATTCGTTTTTATGTTTCCTATTCTGACACCCTAACTTTTTTTTTTTTGCTGTTGCAAGCTGTGTGGGCTTGTTTTTTGGGGATATTGAAGTTTTTATTGGTACCATTATGGGGTGATATAGAATGTTCATTAAGGTTTTTTGAGTTTTTTTAAAAAAAATACGCTTTTTGGGATGTTTTTTTTTTTTATTTTTATAGCGGTCACTTACGGTATTTTTAATGGTACTTTACCCAGGTCCATACATTACACCATACCCAATTTGTATTTTTTTTTATGTTTTACTGTTTTTTTCAATAAAAACACTTTTTATTAACCCGGGAAAATCTTTTTTTGCATCGCAATGTTGGACCATATTTTAAAAAATTTTCTGTGCTTGGAACGTGAGGGACTTGTTTTTTGCGAGATACTTGACTTTTTTTAGTATCTTTTTTGGGGGGACAAGGCTTTTTGATTGTTTTTAAAATCCTTTTTGGCCCGGGGTGAAGAAAATACTGCAATCCTAGAGTGTTTTTTTTTTTTTTAAAAGGGCCACCTGCAGTTCCGTGATAAGTTAGCTTTCTTTTGGGGGTCCTACGATTAGGGCGAAACCCCCATTTAAAATTTTTTTTAGTTGAAGCTCTTTAAAAAAAAAAGAAAAGTTTTTTAGTTGTAAAACATTTTATGCATCGCTATCTTTGAAGCAACATTTTTTTTTTTCCTAAAACAGAGCTGTATAAGGGCTTTTTTTTTGAGGATGGGCTGACTTTTAATTGGTCAAACTTTTGGCGTTTTAGGGTTTTTTTATCGCTTTTTTTCCATTTTATTGTGCGGGAATCACAATAATCTTAATCTGTATTTGGGTTTTTTTTTTTTTGTTTTTTAAAGGGGTTCACCGTACGGATTAATTAACAAAGTTTTTTTTGGGGATCTTTACGAGCGGCATCAAATATGGGTACTTTTTTTTATTTTTGATCTTTTTTTTGGGGGGAGGCGTTGTAAAGGGGAAAAGGGGGGTGAGTATTTTTATTTTAATTTTTTTGGTTTTTTTTTTTTACTTTTTTTTTTCCCCTTTTTTTAATTTTTTTTAATTTTTTTCACATTTTTATTTTTATTTTCCCCATAGGGGATTTTTAATGAGAGATTTTTTAATCTCCATTCAATAGGAACATGCATAGCTTTTTCTTGACTGGTTCCCATGACAACGTCAGTCATGATCCCGGACATGCCCACAGGGCCCCGGGATCGGACGTCACAACAACCCGGGGGCATTTTAGCCTTTTTGTGTGTCTGTCAGAGGGCAGGAGTCCGGACGTGCGATCCGTGGCGCGGCCGCCAAAAGAGACCAGGAGGACGATTTCCTCCTGCGCTTCCCTTTGTTATTCCCCGTCGTCGCGATAATTTAAGGGGGAACCGGCCCCCCCAGCACCGGTCGGGGCCAACGCTGCGGGATGTAGCTTTTTTTAATTTTAAAAGCTGACACCCCAGCCCCTTTTCCGAACCTGCTTTAAGTTCGCGCGACCTCAGGACGATCCATAACCCCGGGCGGAACCCCCAAACACCGAACGTATGGGTACCTAAGGTCGTTTAAAGGGGTTAATATATTTTTTTCTTTTAAAAAATTTTGAATACTGTACAATCACATGATTACCAACCTTATTGAAACTCCATAAAAACACAAAAATCCAAAATCCAACTTCCACCTATCAACCAAAAACCTCCCCCCAACTGCACCTATCACCCATGGTAAATTTGTATAGAGATGGGGGGCAGTTAGGGAGGTACTGGAAAAGTGAGGATTCTAAGATATTTTTGATATTTTTTGGGGAGGGATATCTTGCAGTTTGGAACGAGCCGAAAGAAAGGGAAAAATAAACGACCCCAAAAAATGTCACCTGAGAGTTTCTGGATGTAACTGCAATGTAATCACTTATATATCTACAGAGCACCTGTGTAAACTGGTATCTACCACAATATGATCACTATATGGCGGTGATATTGATCTTTGTATAGTGTTCTTCATCCAGTAATGTTTATGGGTTTATTCCAATCATTAAATGGGGGATAAACGTGGGCAGTTCTGGGGGTTAATTAGGCCTTATTAGTAGTGTTATTGATTGCTGGTCTGTAATGGGGGGTTGTTTGGGGCAGTATGACGGAATTGAAAGTAGGGATTGTTCCTTGTTTTTTTTAGTAATTCATGATGTTTTTGAAGGGTATCACAAAGCACTTTGTTTGGGGGTTTGCAAAAGGGGGAGGCAGCGATCTTATTTTAAACCCTGGTTCAACGTCCCCCTTCCTTTGCAGGAGCAATTGGTATGGGGAGAGACTATGACATGAACTTTTTTTTTGAATACTGGGTTCTTGATCTTTCTTAGGTTTTATCCCATCTTTTGGAAAAAAAGTTGGGATAACCAAGTCTGCGCCTGATACTGTTTCATAGACAAAAATTGATCCTTCTAATTTGGGGAGTGGTTGATCTTATCAAACAAGTTGAAGGTTTTGGTCACTCACCTGGGGTTTGGGGGGCGAGTACCAACCCCCCGGACTAATTTACTAAAAAGTTTCCAGTCAAAAAAATCCAAAGGGAAATAGCAAAAAGGGAAATCCACGAAAAACGGCATTTCTTGATTATAAAAAAAAAAAAGGACCCAAAGCTTTATTAAAGGGGTTAAAAAATAAAAAATGAAACAAAAAAGAGCTTTTTCCCGGGACCGTTTCAACCCCAAAAGCCCTTTGGGAAAAGGCACTAGATTACAAAAAATTTTTCACCTTAATAACCCAACCCTTCAACCCACATACATTTCCCATCAAAATTTTTGGGGCGGAAAGTAAAAAAATAAATAAAAAACTTTAATCAAATTTTAAAACCAAACCCCTAAGATGATATTTGATAATATCAAAATTGGGTTTTTAGATCAAATCTTTTTTTTCAAGCCAAGCAGAAAACCTGGTCCAGTTTAAAAAATATCCCCCACGTTTGCGGGTGCCAGCAGGTTTTTTTTCCCTAGGGTTTTCCCCCTTCTCCTATTTTATTAACCCCTTTTCGAAACCCCTGAACAAGGAATCTATGTTTTCCCCTGAGTCACTTTTTGGGAAGTGTTTGGATCCATGGATACTCCAAAATTAAAGGTTTTTCGGGCATCAAAAATTTTTCCTGGGGATGCGTTTTCAATTGCATGAGGTAAAATCCACATTTTGGTTTTACAACATTTTCTGCACTAAATCTTTTTACACAACCCCGTGTATTACATTAAATAAAAACGGGAAAATTTTTTTAAGCGGGTTTTTTTGGGCGATGTAGAAGGAAAAACTTGTGAGTTTCGGGAAAATTTTGGGGAATTAAACCTTTCTTAGATTCCACATTTTCCCATTCCCCTAAGGGACACCCCAAGTTTTAATAGATACGTTCCCCTGGGGAAGAAACACAACTGGAATAAAATATTTTCAAAAGGGGGGGCCTCTTTCAAGAGACTTTAACAACATCTTGAGATTTTAATTTCTGTTCATAAAATTATTTAAATTTTCCCCTCCAATTAAAGGGGAGATGTTTTTTTTAAATTTCCCACAGATTTTTTTTTAAACTGGGGAAGGAAACATATGGTAAAAGTGATTTTTTTATCCCTTTTATTTTTGTATACCAATTTTTTTTGGGTTAAATGAAAATTTTTAGTTTTTTAAAAAGATCCACCCTACAA
>JAODAL010066527.1:0-17715 GCA_025379985.1 Phyllomedusa bahiana | reverse complement strand
TACTTTCTGCAAAGTCAAAAGTGACTATTTTTTCATTAGTATTTGGTGATTGCCTTAAATTTGTGACTTGGGCCAAAAATTTTTTGGATATCTTTCCACAAGCTTCCAAATAGTTGGTAGGAATTTTTGGGGCCCATTCCTCCTGACCAAACTGGTGTAACTGACCCAAGTGTTGGTTCTTCCGCCCCTTTTTCAGCTTTCCCCAAAAAATTTCAATCGGATTGAGATAGGTTGTGTGGCCACTCCAAAACACTGACTTGGTACCCTTTAAAAGAAACCTATCACATAGTTACCCCCCCTTGTGGGGGGACGCACAAGATGTAGCCCTTTGCTGTTCCCAGCATGTGCCCCTTTTTCCCTGTAAATCTTAGTTTTGGGCTTTTCCCCTCAAATCGAATTCATGACAGGTGTTGGCCCCCCCACCAAAGGCTACCCCACCCCCCCGGCAGTTATTCAAGTTTCACCTATTCAAAGAAAAGGGTTTATCAGTTAGGTGGGTGGTGCTGCCTCGATGGGGGGGGGTTTGAAAAAAAGACTTTTTGAATGCTCTTCTCTGGTAAAACTAAAATTTTGGCATTAAATACTTAAAAACCCGCACTTACAGATGGGGGCACAGCGCGGGAAACACATGTTGTCACTACCTGTGGGTTTTTCACAAGGGGGTAAACATGTAAGGTTCTCTTTAAGTCAAATTTGGCATATTCTTTGGGTAATGTCCATTTGGAAGGGCCCCTTTCCCCCAAGTTTTAACTTTTTGATTTTTGAGATTTGCTTTATTTTGTCAATAATCGCTTCCCCCATGTGCCATCTATTTTGTAAGTGCAACGTCCCCCCTGCACTAAAAAACCCCACAACATGAGCGCACCCCCCTTTTCACAGTTGGGATGGTGTTCTTAAAACTTTCAGGCTTCTCTCTTTTCCTCCAAAATTTAAAAATGGGCATTAGGCAAAAAGTTCAAATTTTTTGTTTTTGTCAGCCACGACATTTTTTCAAAAATGTAGGTCTTTGTTCCTGTGTGCTTTGCAAACTAACCCGGGTTTTTATATGGTAATGGGTTCTTCCGCGAGTGGCCCCTTCCAGCCCCGTTGTACAGACTCGTTTAAAATGTAATAATGACACAATCTTACCCGCTTCCCCCACACTTCACAAGGTCTTTGCTTTTGTTCTTGGGGGTTTATAGCACATGTCAGACCAAAGCACTTTTAACTCGAGACACAGAATCCCTCCTTCCTTTTGTATTTCTTTTGATTGTTTGTACAGATGAATGACGTGCCTTTGGAATCTGGAAATTTCACCAAAAATAATCCAAACTTTTGCAAGTCCAGATTCTCTTTCCCGATATTTTGGTGATTTCTTTAACTTCCCCGATGTTACACCAGAAGATGTGTTTCTGGTGTGCTTTAAAAACTCACAGGTGTATCTCTAATTAACTCAAAAAACCGAAGCTTAAAAAGGCATGACATCATTAATGGTTCCCAATTTTTTAAAGACATAGATTCATGTGTATGTAAACTCTTGAAAAGAAACTTCGTTTCAACTGTACAACTTTTAGGTTGTTTTGGGGAAATTTCGGCCAGATTTTACAATGCGTTAGTGTCTGCATACAATTAATGGTTTTGGCAATGCTTTCTTTTGTTCTAAGAATTCTTTCATTGTTGTTGTATATATAATATATATATTTTATATATAAAATTTATATATAAAATTTATATAATAAAAAAGAACAGTACACCGAGCCAACATAAAATCAGGCTAATAATGCATCATCCAACATGTTTCACTGCCTAAACAGAATCTTCATGGGTATAGGGGCTATTTGTTGCATAATTAGTACTATTAGGGTGATAGTTAGGAAGTTTTGAGTAATTATTTGCCATGGACAAACTGTAAATGATTATTTATACCAACCATCAAGGGTTTATCAGTTTGAATATTGCTATGGAATGTCATTAAAGTCTGACTGTGACCACATGAGCAAAGTGACAAAGAAGTTAGGAAAGTTCTGTGTCACTTCTTCCCTGTTGGCTGTATATTGATAGGAGAGCAAGCTGCTAGACCCACATTGATCAAAAATGTGGGACATTACTGATTTATAAACTAATGAAATTCAGTATAAACTCATATAGGTATGTGTACAGATATTAAGGATTGTGCACCCACAAATATAACATTAAAACCAATAACAGTTGAAGTTCATTAAAATGGTTATCTTGTAACAATGTCCCATTTCATGGGTGGAAGTTAGGATCAATGAAAACATTAGTTTTTAAAGTTAAAAAAAGTTAAAAACAAAACAACACAAGATAGTTTAAATTTTAGAAGGCCCAAAATTTTATACCCGATGGTATCTCCAAAACTGCAGGCCTTATGGGACGTTCCCAGAATCTGATGGTTACTAACTACCAAAAGTGGTCCAAGGAAGGACAAACAGTAAAATGCAATAGGTTTATGGGTGCCCAAGGCTTGATGATGTGCATGGGTAGTCTATCTGATGTGATCCCAAGGAAGAGCTACTGAAGCTTGAATTGCTGAAATGTAAATCCTGGCTATAATAGTAAACTACCAGCACACACAGTGCATCACAGTTTGCTATATATGGCGTCCAGTAGCTGTAGAATACTCAGAGCACTTATTTCGACCCCGGTCCATTCCTGGCACCAGTATGTACTATCAGAACAAGGCATGCCAGCAGAGTTACACAACATTTTAATGGTTTTAATGTTATGGTTGTTGGTGAGTAGTTATGCACAAGGAGATGTGTGACAAGTGTGCAGTCACTCAGTGTACATTAGGATATACACAGACAGATGGTTTATATGCTGATATTGACGATTAAACAGTCTCATGTGGTAAAGTGGTAGCACCATCTTGGTGAATAAACAGATGTCAGGACGGAGAGTGAACACATTTAGGCTTGGTTCACATCTACATTGAAGGTTCCGTTTTGAACCTTAGTTGCAGAGGTATAAACAGACCTGATTACCAAACGACACAAACGGTGTCGGACGGACAACATTGATTACAATGGAGTCCATCGCCTTTCCCGACGGTTTTTCCGTCATTCCCATTGGAACTTGCAAAGCAGATTTTAAACCGAACCTCAAATGTAAGTGTGAACCTAGTCTTAGTCCCATTGATAAAGTTTGAAGCAAGCACATATACTGTCTCTCCTTATTTTCCATCCCATCTATCTGCTTCCCTCATCCCAATGTAACTATTCATCATGATGCTGACTAACTTCCACACAATGATATACATTGGTGTCACTGGATGGCATGAGCACTGGAGCTGTGTCTGCACCACCAGCCACAGATGACAGCTGTAATATGCAGCTGTCATCAGCTGTAACAGCTGGGATCAGCCATTTACCCCTTAAATGCCATTGATCAAGGCATCTAGTGAGGTTAAAAACAAAGAGAAAGCTCTATCACCCCATCAATGTCAACATCATCTGATGGTTGCTGTGGCTGTAGGGTTGCGTCGGTTTATTATTGACAGGCAGTAATGCTTTGATGTATTGCATTGTGAAGTCCACCAGTGAGATTAAAACATTTCTAAAAACAAGTAAAGTTTAAAAAACAAAAGGGTTTCAGAGTTGAAAACAGTTATTTTTTTCCAGAAAAATGGTTTTAGGGCTTGACCCCATGGCAAAGGTTTTCATCCGGATTCACAGACGGTTTTCGGATTTGAATGCCGTCTGTAAACCAGCTGTCAACCTTTTACCTTAATAGAAAATCTGTGTAGCGGTCCCCACTGCACGTTTTTTCCGGTGGACGGTTTCTTAGACCACCGGTGGTCCGAAAAACATAGAATATGTTCATTCTTCCGCCCGGTTTTCGGGTGGAACATGAACATGTCAGTGCGAAGGGAGAGGGCTTTTCTCCGCAAACCACGGACAAAAGCCCTCCCCCTGTGTGCCAAAAAAAGAGCATTTCCCGACCGGTATTTGGTCTGTGCCATGTAAATGGTCCTTTATTGTGCAAAAGTGTTTAAAAAAATAAACATCTATAGAATTGCCTAATAATCCGTTCAATTGTTAGTAAAGTTTACAAATTTTTTAAACCACATAGAGAGCAATGTGAAGGAAAAGTGCTAAAAATAAAGTGCTGAATTTTTTTTTTTCATTTGCCCAACCACCAAAGTATAGTAGAAGATATGCAATCATTTATTTATATTTCAAAAGGGTTCTATTAAAAACATGACTTGTTCCAATAAAAAAACAATCCTGTTTACGGCTATGTATATATGTAGAAATGAAAAAGTTATGGCTTTTCGAATGTGGTAACATAATTTTTTTCGCCATGAGTGTGATTACTTATGCTGGATGTTGAAAGGCATTAATGGAAAAACACAAACAAAAACAATGATAGAATTGTAGTTTTTTGCCATTCTCCGCCCAAAATGGTAAATTAAAGTGAAAGGAGTTGTAAGGTTCATTAACATTATGGTTAAATGGGACCAGGTTGGGGAACAACTGAAAAAAGTGATACCTTCCAGCCCCTGGCACTGCTGCTCTGAAGCCTCCCGGGATCCATTTCTTTACACTTCAGGGTTCTGGTCCCGACACACAGGAGAGGCTCACCCTCCATAGGGAATACATGGAGCATGAGCCATTGTGTGTCGGCATATGTCACAGGAAGTGAAGAAGAGTGGATTTCAGGAGACTTTAGAACAACTGCGACAGGGGACCGGGAGGTGAGGATCACTTTTTTTTTACTATTTTTCCCCATCCCAGCCCCATTTAAACATAATTTTAATGAACTGGACAACCCCTTTAATCAACAACCTATTTGTACCCTAAAATGGTGCCGTTATTTTACAAATTAAACTGATCCCACATAAAACATTTTAGGATATCACTTATGGAAATTTAAGAAAAAATATATAAAGTAAATTTGTTTTACTTTTTTGTTTTTTGTTTTACCCCAACATAGTCAAAGCATGTGGGAACAACCATTGCTGTCCCATGTCCATAAACAACTCTTAGGCCTCGTTCACACGGCTTATTTCGCCGTGGATTTGCAGACGGATTGGCGATCGTCAATCCGTCGGCAAATCAGTCAGAAATAAGTAACAGCCTATTTTCTATTGATTTCAATAGAAAATACGGCTTGTCGTTCACACGACGCGTATTTCCGTCCGGATTGCCGCCGCGGATTGACGACGGCAATCCGGACGGAAAAAACAATGTGCATGTCAATTATTTACGGACGATTCACCACCTACAATGAATTGGGATGGTGAAATCCGTCGGGAAATCAGTTACAGATACGTGCCACACTTAGTGGCAATTATTTGAAACTGATTTTCAACTGATTTCAGAACGGATTTACGATCGGCAATCCGATGTAAATACGTTCTGAAATAAGCCATGTGAACATAGCCTTACCATTAGAATGGGTATACTGAAGGGCTATAGTTTTGCCATAGCATGCCATTTTTCCAACAATTTAGTTAATCAAGTAAAAACATGTTATGCAACAGCAATAATGAAGTCTTAAACAGCCACCTAAACTCCTAGTAAGTGACCTCAAAGTTATGAACTACCAAGAAAATCTTCTGTTTTTGGTTGTAGTGCTTCACCCGAAAATTGTTCATTGAGAGTGTCATGGAGTTCTGAGATCTTCGGATGCATCTTTGGCGCTACAGTGAAATAAAAAGTGCTTCATCTTCCATGTGGATGTGATTTTTCGGTGTCTATGTACTTTTACTGTATTACCCACATAGTAAGTTATTATGTGTGTTTAAAAGAAATCTGCATAACTCTTGAAGGATCTGTATCTACTTCCTTGTAAGAGTTGAAGTTGACCTTCTTAGACCCTACAGCAGACATCTAAGGCCACGTCCACATGGACTCTGACTTGACAAATAAAACCAAAAGTAAACCATTCCCTTCGACGTCAATAGAAAATACTCGTAGTTCATACAACGTGTATTTTCGGCGATCGGTTTATCGCTGGAAAAAAAACCGTAGAATATGTTCATTCTTTGGTTCTATTCCATGTGGAAAATGCTTTTACATTTACTATTGATGTCAATGGGAATGGCTGAAAACCTTGTGTAAAACACGGCCAAAACATTTTCATATGGTTTATAATGTGGATCTGCGTCCAAAGCCCCATTAGATTGAATAGGACTCGTTTCTGACTGTAAATTGTGAGTAAAAAAATGACTCTAAATATACATACAATAACGTGAAGTAAAAACCGCACCGCGCGAATCTGACAAGTAAATATTTCTCGTCGTGTGGACGTATTGTAAAAACAAAACCTTGGTGATCATTTGACTAGTCCTTGTGTTCTGATATTTCGATGTCATTGAGTGCCATCCAGAGATCGGGGCTGCTCTGGATCCTTTTCTGAAGCCTCAGATTGACACTCTAATATAACAGACAGAAAAAGTAGTTTGCCCTTGCTAATCCGTCCGAGCTATATAAAATGCGGTTGTGATGAATTAAGGGTTAGATGGTTAATCAAAAAGAACCTTTGCTTGCATGAATACCAGCTTATATGTGAATGATCAGAATGGGCAGCGTAGTTCCATGAGTGACATCAATTTTATTGATTAGTGATTAGTTTTAGTGAGACACTAGCACCATTGGTAGTGCATTGACAGAATATCTTTTTTAACTTAAAAATAACAACTCTCAACACCTTATCTAGAAGTGAAAGCACAGGCAGTCTCCGACTTACAATGTTTCGACTTACATCCGCCCCCTAGTTACAAATGGAGACTGATGGCAGTGTTCAGGAAAATACTTTGGGAAAGTATTTTAAATTCCAAATACAAAATACTTATGACTGAAGTATTTTAAATACAAATACTAAATACTTTAATCCCGAAGTATTTTAAATACAAATACTAAATACAACTCCAAAAGTATTTTCCAAATACTAAAATACTTGAAAATTTAAACAAAAAGTTTAATAAAAACAAAAAATGGATCAGAGGTCCTTTAGCCCACTAGGATTAGCATCCACCCTGCAGATAAGTCAGTGGCCAGGATTCATTGTGTCTGACTCCTATAGAAGATGTCTGTCACATGGAGTAAAGGATGCTACAGTAAAGAGAAACATACAGGTACCTTCCTTTAGTTACTATGCCTATTAATGTCAGGAATTTGGGTATATTAATTTAGTTTCAGTAACTTCATGTGCTTCACATTAATAGCAGTTAACCCCATCATGTCACTCATATTAACCCCTGTGTGCCCTATATAAGTGTTACTAATATGTGAGACACATGGGGGTACTAATAAAGGACCTTGATTATGAAGATACCTATTTATTACCTCCAAGTCTCTCCCATATCAGTAACTCTTATTTGAGGCACACAGGGGGTTAATGTGAGGGACATGATGGGGTTAACTGCTATTACTATGAGGCACCTGGAGTTACTAAGCTGTAATGCACATGACCAGACTTTATCTGCAATGGTGGATTTCCCCCCCTCGGCTTATACTCGAGACAATACGTTTTCCCTGTTTTTTGTGGTAAAACTAGGGCCTCGGCTTATATCCAGGTCGGCTTATACTCGAGTATATACGGTAATTTTACGGAATGGATTACGCAATCGGAATGATTAAAAACTAAAAATAAATCACGCTTCACTACAAGGCGACTTGCGTTGCGGAAAGCGCTGGAATTTTCCCTCCTCTCGTCGCACCTCGCACGAGATACGAGAAACGATGATGTGACTCGCGCTTTTGTTTTTTTTTTTTTAAGTGCGGTGAGGCGCGTTATTTAAATTACAACACTTGTTTTTAATTTAGAAAGTAATTAAAATACTTAAACTACTTCCTAAAAGTATTTTAAATACAAATACAAAATACTGAATAAAAAAAGTGTTTTGATTACAAAATACAAATACCTGACAAGTATTTTAAATACTATTTTAATTAATTGTATTTTAAAGGGAACCTGTCACATAGGTTATGCCCCCTTGCTGAGGGCAGCACAAGCTAGTGTCAGACCTGCAGCTTCCAGTGCTGTGTCTCTTATTCTGTAAGATGCAGCAGTTTTAGAGCATTTACCCCTCAAATCTTATTCATGAGCAGGTGTTAGCCCCGCCCACCAAAGGCTAGCTCCGCCCACTGACAGTTATTCACATGTTTCTACCTATTCAAAGTAATAGGTTTGTCAGTTGAGGTGGGCGGGGCTAGCCTCAGGTGGGCAGGGTTTGAAAAAAAACTGACACTCTGAAGGACTCTTCGAATGACTCTTCTGGCTGAAAACTGCAGATTTGAGCATTAAATACACAAAAACTACAGCATCTTACAGAATAAGGGACACAGCGCTGGGAACAGCAGGTCTGACACTAGCTTGTGCTGTCCTCAGCAAGGTGGGGCATAACCTATGTGACAGGTTCTCTTTAAATACTCCCGAACACTGACTGATGGGGCATGGTTTAGTGGGCTGACTTCACCCACTGAGTCAAGTCCCATAATAACGTCACAAGTCTTTGGGCATGTCTCCACAGCCCTGGGTTTGCGGCCGGCTTTTCAGCTGGTTTGTGGTTTTGCAGATCGTCTGAAAAACCGTCCGCAAACAAGCACAACGGGCTTCTATGGAGAACCCGTGCAGCAGTCCCCACTGCACGGGTTTTTCCGCCCGGCGGCTTTTCAAACTGCCAGCGGCCCGAAAAACATTGTGCATGCACATTCTTCTGTCCGGTTTTAAGACGGAATATGTGCATGTCAATGGGAAGGGGGAGGGCTTTTCTCCGCTCATCACGGAGAAATGCCGCCCCCCACGTGGCCGTGGGTACAAACCGTACAAAGACTGACCGGTATTTGTCCATTGCCGTGTAACCGGGCCCTTCCTCTGCCTCCGTGTCTTGTGGTCAGCACTTTTTTTAACTTCCACCTGGCTTATGCTGGGAACGGCAGGTCTGTTCTTACTACTCCCCACCCACCTCTCCCCAGCTGCCTCCAATGTAAAATATAGCACTGTACTGTATCAGCACCCATACAATTCATACATACAGTATGTAGTATGCTGCCAATTTTAGATGTGGAACATTCCACACCTCATATGTACTAATTGTATGGGTGCTGATTAATACATGTGTTTAACATGTGCTGCTGTGGCATGCTGGCACTTGTAGTCCCATGTGCCACAGAAGCTAGCGGCTGTGGAATTAAAAGTGCCAGCATGCCACAGCAGAACATGAGAGACAGAAAGTGAGGTGATATCTTCTAAACGTGGACACAGACAGCTAAACACATTTTAAAATCCTAACCTGCACTATCCAAAGCAAAAAATATATATATTTTTTGCTGGAGTTACATTAAATAAATATACCCATTTTGATTTACAAACAAATTAAACTTAGAACAGTCCTACAATCAATATCCCGTACTTAACCAAGGTAATTACTAAATAGTTAAGATTTTCAATTCTAAAGTCTTCTTGATGTTTGTCCGGTTCCTAGAACTAAAAAAAAATTGACCTTGCATCATAAATGATGCCGATACATTCATCTCTCATCGCTATGATTCCCAGCCTATTGCTTCTAATCTGTGCTCTATGTAAAGGCCCATTTCCACTTAGCAATTATCGTTAAGATTTGAGAGATCATGAGGGTTCATAACGATAATTGCCCAGAGTAAATGCGAAAAATGATCAGTGAAAAATGATTGGCAAAAATAATTGTTCATGCGTGAAAATTATTTTTCTTGCTCGTGCAATATTATTGAATTACATGTAACATAATATTAGTTGTCATCCGACCTGTTGCCACTTTGTGTAAAATCACAGAATCAGTCGTAGTACAAACAAAGGTTTATAAATATTCACTTTACGCTCTTTTATATTTGCTATTGGTAATTGCTGATAGGAAATGTTGACTATGTGTAAGTCAGTCTTATGCCCCATTCATATTTCCTGCCTTTGTAAAAGGTACCAGCACATTTCTGATACATAAAGCGCGTAGGAATGGGAAATAGAGCAAACATAGTTCAACAGAAGACTACGTATGCCCTGTTGTTTCCTATGGTGCGCGTTGGTATTCCTTTATCAAGGTTTCCCAACAGATACCACTGACCACTGTGGCCAAAAAGCTGAAGTGATTGGGACCTTATCTGTTTTGTCAACCCTAAACATTCTATGCAGAAGATCACAGGCACTTGTCAAGTGTCACACACAGTATGCAGAGAATTTTGGAATACAACATTTTGAATACATTTGCGTCTAAAATGATCAAGTAACTGTTCTTCAGACATAATGAATTTTAGTCTATTTATAACAGCGATCTGGACCAGAGGCTTTCTCCTCTAATTCTGTTCTCCTTCTAGAGGTACTATGACCTCTGTGATGTCAAATATAGGACTGAGCAGCATGAGTTTCTTGATTAAACTCAGAGATGTCCTTTAAAAGTAGGAAGACAATGTTAAAAGGGTTTTCTCATCAAGCTGTTTCACAGACCTTGCTCTTCATAACCAGCTTCAGACTCACACTTCCTGGTTAGGCTGTGGATGGTTCTGCAGCAGTGATTGGCATAGCAGCTCTGTTATTCATAGAGGGACATTGGTGATGGAGGGGGTTCAGCAGCTGCGCACAAGGCAACAGAGCTCTAAAGAGTTAGGGCGCGTTCACACTGCCGGTATTTGTCCTGTTTTGCGGTCGTCCCCACGGCCCGGGGGGGGGGGGGGGGGGGGGGGCGGCTTTTCTCTGCGATGAGCGGAGAAAAGCCCTCCCCCTCCCATTGAGAAGCACAGATTCCGTCCGGAAACCGAACGGAAGATGGTGCTTCTACAATGTTTTGCCGCCGGAGTGCCGGCGGCAAAACCGCCCAACAGAAAACCCGTGCAGTGGGGAGACTGCTGCACGGGTTTTCCATAGAGCACAATTGTGTTCATTTTCGGCCGGTTTTTCAGGCGGTCTGCAAAACCACAAACCTGCTGAAAAAACCGGCCGAAAAACCATGCCATGGGGACATGCCCTTAATGTTTGTCATTAAGAAAGATAAACAAGCTCCTGTGCTGGTAATAGGACACAGCAGGGAGTAATGTCACCATCCCGGTCACTGCTAGAGGAGAAAGAGTTGGTTGGTAAAGAAGCTTCTGTAAACAAGCCGGATATAAGAAATGCTATCACTTATAGTTACATAGTTTGCAAGGCTTAAAAAAGACGGATGTCCATCCATTTCAGCCTATTGCGCTATAGTGTTAGTCCCGAGGAAGGCAAAAAAAAACCCAGAGGAAGGCAAAAAAAAAACTACTCAGAAATAAAGCAAAACCAGAACAGCAATGTATTTGATAATAGTCTTTATTTAAATTTGCCTCCATGGTTGCAGCTAATCAATGTGGAGAGAAAACCCTTTTTAAGAATATGATAGATAAGCATATAATATTTACTGGACTATTTTCAGTCATATGCCCAAAAAACCTTAGACCAAATTAAGGTCATTAGTAAGTTTCTTGTTTTGACTATATAAGGACTTTTCCTACCAAGTCCCATGTGTAAGCCTTCTGGAACGCCTGTAAGTGTGATATAATTCTGAGGAATGGGTGGCTTTACTGTAGTCATGCCATTTCCATTTGGTATTATTCACGTATTCAGAGTGGATGCTGAGGCTGTTATACATTTAAAATGATGTCAGCTATGCATCATCAGTATCAGTTATTACACTTAGATATTAGCAAACAAAGTAAGTGGACATTTCTGTACTTTGCAAAAAAAAGGTCAATACTACCCAAAATTAAATGGCGCAGGTGCACACTGACATGGCTGCAATACAAATGTAAACACACAAAAACGGCACAACTGCACTCTGCAAATGGTGAAAGACAATCACTGAATAAATGAAATATATCAAAGGGCATTTCTGCTATATGTTATATATTTGAACATCTGGTGCTCTTAGCACTTGTTTTTGATCAAAACTGTGAGAGCTCATCCACTAATGGCAAGATGACCTCAGTATACATGGAGACCTACTCTAAATTTTACTTTTCTTGGTGCCTATCAAGGCCTCTACACCTTTCAGGGCATGAGGTGCCAGCATTTCTATACTTTGATCAGTTCCTACCACCCAGTATTTTCCCTTATCACCCATAAGCCCCACCTTACATTTTTAAAGGCAATATCTTGAGAAATGGTCGTTCTTATGTCACACATCTTTATGTCACATGAGCACAGTAAATACTACAGAGTCACATCCACCCGACTGGGACAAATTCTGTTGTGCAGACTAGTGGGACCTGTCAGTAGCATATTGCTATTTGCACTGTCCATTACATTTTGGTAGGAAATTGACACTTGAGTAATCATGTCATCGTTGCACATTGTTTGTGAATGATCTTAGCAATAATAATTTGGAATAATATTACATAGGTTTTTTTCATGCTGTTCATATAAAGGTCTGTAACTATTGGCTTCAGTGGTTGACACTTACTACACTGCACTCTGGCATTAGGATTTTGTAATATTGGATTTCTGATAATCATCTATATAGACCAACCATAATGTTCTTAACATGCTGTTTTACAGAGCCTGTTCTTCACAGCCAGCTTCAGACTCACACTTCCTAGATAGGCTGTGGGTGGTTGTACAGCAGTGATTAGCATATCAATTCTGCTCTTCCTAGCTAGCTTGTTAGATGGACATTGTTTACAGAATGTTTTAAACAATAAGGCAGAAGGCTTCAGAGGTCTAAGGGGTTGCAGTGTGTCAGCAACAGAGATAAACATGCTTCTGTGCTGGAGATAACACACAGTCAAAAAGGGCAGCTGGAGCAATGAGAGCCTAGGGAAGCTTGTGTACACAAGCAGGAGATAAGATCTTGTTTATCTCTGAAACCAAGCAAAATCAGAACAGCAGTGCATATGGTAATAGTCTATTTACCTTTGCCTACATGTTTTAAGGGAGTCTGTGGGCAATTTTTTTTTTTACTTATTAAATCAAGACCATGATCCATATTCTTTTCTGTTTTTATTTTCTGATATTAGATTTCTCAATTCAGACGTCTATATATGATTGCGGTGACAGTATTCTTGCCTGCACTGCTTTAACATCAGTCAGAGAGATACTTTATAGCAGCTTTATGCACATAGGAGCCTTAAGACTGACTTAGTTCCATTGACTTCTATAGAAGAGTTTTCTAGGCATACTCTGTGACCTGGGAAGTAATCCGTGTGCATGGAGGGGGAGAGGATAAACTGTGACTATCTCCTATTGTGACTGGTGAATCCTGTTTTATCTATACACATTGGTGTCACCTTTCAGTTTGACCCTTCTTGTGCTGATAATGAGCAGACTACTGAAAATCTCTCGCTACAGAACAGGAAGTGCCAGACTATTATTAGGCCTAGTGACCAAAGTGAGAACTGCAGGACTTAAAAATTATTACAAATTATTGAAAGTGAGATGGAAAATAAAAAAAAAACACAACCAAAAATTCCTAAAAAATGTGTTTTACTTAAAAACATGAGTTAAACAATAAGTCATCTTTTGATGACACATTCCCTTTAAAACTAATTATTGGGGTGAGAAAACCCCTTTAATATCAGAGATCCAGAGGGCCACTAGCACATATCTGATTACTTCCTTCCCATTTTATCATTTAAAGGAAAAATAGCAGTGTCAAAAAGTATCTCTGTGTGAAACCCAGCACTTCAGATCTTCATAAGGTTTCTGTAGCTCGCTAAACATGGTCAGAATATTAGCCCAAGCAAAATATCACAGAATTTATAGTCAACTTTAGTGCAGCTGAAAGATGACTACTTCCAAATTGATTGTGGTCGTTTAACAATCATGCCAATGTGTAGGGAAAGGCACTAAATTATAACTGTGGAGCAGCAGATGAAAACTCGTCGAAGATGGGTCAAGTGAGGGATCAAGAACAAGGACATAAAGAATGGGCACTGAGTAAAATCAAATGCAACCATAGAAACATTAAAAGCTACTTAGCTGATTCATAAATAAGTGTGAAATGGATTAAAATGGTAGATAAACATTACTCTGTACTCATCAGTATTGGAATATTTGGAGATGGAGTTTTTGTTACAATTAAGGTATGAGGATCAAGAGAAGGCTGTAACTGATTGCTAATACTTTCATAAACATATTATACAGAGATTTACGGTATATGGCTATGTTCACACGGGTTATTTTGGGACGTATCTCTCCCCGTATTTCACGCCGTACTGCGCGAAATACGGGGCGAGATATGTCCCATTCATTACGGTAATCCACAGTTCTCATAGAGAACTATGGATTACGTCTCCTCTCCCTGCTTGCACAATACGGCGAGTGGGGAGGTAGGTGACATGTCTATTCATTACGGCGTATACGCGCCGAGAATAATGCATGTGCATGGGGCCGGCGGGCTGCCGGCCGCCCCGTCCCACTCCCGCTACGCCCCCCATTCACACGGCTTAATTGCAGGGCGAAATACATCCCGCAATTAAGCCGTGTGAACATAGCCATATGAGTATATTACATCCATAAGAGATCAAATTGTGACATATAGTATGTAAACATACCTAAATGTATATAAATATAATACATAACACTATAGCCACAAAGGATTTTCATCTCATGACCATGTATGTAGATATATAAACAGGACAAGGTGTATGGCCACAAATCACTACAATTGATATTGCTATTCTATAAAACTATACGCAGGCAACCCGATTGAATAGACTTTATTTTAGATTTAACATCATCCATTAAGGTATATTGTGTAGGTTTGGAAGATAAGATACCCCATTCTTTTCAGAACCTAGAAATATAAAATGCAGAGGGCCTAAAGCAAACCAGAGGTTAATTCATCAAAGGGGTCTTTGGTGAACATCTAGTTCACATGTTATTCTATAGGATTTATTCATCAAACACTGAGGGGACTTTGCTGTACAGAGTAATACAGGAAGGAGTCTTAGCTCCCATTACAGAACGAAGAACCTTTGATGGTGTGACTGCAAAGAAAGGTTTATAGATGAGGGTGGAAGACGGTTTTAGAGTAGAAAGGACTTTAGGCCAGATTTCTTTTTTGTGCTGTGGAGCAACACAAACTACTGCTCAGAAAGGCAAATCCCTAACCACAGAGCCATGAACTGGAGGTTGTATGGAGGCACTTGTGTCTCTTTGTGCCACTGTATGGTGCACGGTGTGGCGCCAAATTAAGGGGTTATTCTCCCCTTTAAACAGTGATTCTCAGGGAGAATACTTAGCTGATATGCTTTCCATGAAGCCAACACTGAGTTCCGCCATTGATTGGTGTTTTGAAATTAAAGGTTAAAAAAAGTTTGGGGCAGGTTAACCTATAAAATGGCCGTGGGTGTTAAAAAGAATCCCAGGCGACTCACAATGTTTCTGAGATGCAAACGAAAATGTCTCATTGGAACTATGTTTTTCACATGGAAATGCTCATAAGGATTAAATCCACAGGATTATCGGACCTATGATGGGATTTTCCTTTAATGGTAGTGTTATGGGGACTGGAGGAAAATTTTATTAATTTTAAAGCAGGGGTTCTCCCGGATAGGAACAAATTTAAGTTTCGTATTTAAAAAGCAGGTCACCGTATCCAGATAATCACTAGAGGGTGAGGGGGGCTGACTAGAAAACCGCTGTAGCATACGATTTAAAAAATTGGTCAAACAAAAACCTTTTTGGGGTTTTGTTTTTTTTGACACTTTGGGCTTTCCCCCCGCACGTTATTTTTTGGGGTTTTTCAACGGATTGCGGTTTTACAAACCGTCAAGCAATGCTCCCCATAGAATTCAATGGAAAATCAATAGACTTCAATGGAAAATCCGTGCAGTGGGGACGGCTTTTTACACCGCCAGCGGTCCGAAAAACTTGGAACATGTTCATTCTTCTGCCTGGTTTTCGGGTGGAACATGAACATGTGAGTGCGAAGGGGGGGGAAACTTGAATTTCCACAAACCGTGACAAAAGCCGTCCCCCGTGTGCCAAAAAAAGACCAAATTTCCGGGATTTCCAACCCCGGGAATTTTGGCTTTACGTGCAAACGCCCAAAAGTTTTATATCTTGATCTTCTGAATGCTTAAGGGTTGGGTTTCCCCGAACAGGAAAAAAACCGGGGTTTTTCCGGCCCGGGTTTTGTCCGCTTTTGGGGCCCCCTCCCCTGTGAGCGGGAGAAATCAGCCCTCCCCCCTCCCTTTGAGAAGCACAGATTCCGTCCGAAAACCGGACGGAAGATTGTGCTTCTACAATGTTTTGCGGCCGGGCCGCAGGCGGAAAAACCGCCCGATGAAAAACCCGTGCAGTGGGGACTGCTGCACGGGTTTTCCATAGAGCACAAATTGTGCTCATTTTCGGACGGTTTTTCAGGCGGTCTGAAAAACCGCAAACCGGCTGAAAACCCAGGCGAAAACCTGTGCCGTGGGGACATGCCCTAAGAAGCCTACAGATTGTGGTAAACTGGTAAATAGATGTATGCCAAGGAATACAAATCCTACAATGTCTCAATATTTTGGACCAGACTGGCACAATATTTGCTAAACATTGTTTAGAATTTGCTACATTTTCTTTTTACTTTATTTTCGACGTTGATCTGTATATCCCATGAGCAAGCAATATTAAGTATTCAGCAAGCCGGCTTGCTGACATTTACCTGCTTTGAATTATTAGCACATATGATTGTATGGCTACTGTGTGTAATGGATAGAGAGTATTGTCTTAGAGACTGTGTGTTGCAGGGCTTACATACTGAGCAGGTACATCTCTCAGCTTCTCACATTGTAATGATATTTGTGCGTCATAAAGCTGTTTGCAGCTGCTTTATTCGTCTCTCATCTTTCCTCCGCTCTCTTTGTCTCTCTGCTGTCTTCTGCATTTCTCTCCTCCCCCCAACCATCTTGAGCATATTTTGTCACTCAGCTTTTGTCTTCCCCTCTCTCTCGCTTTTGCTTCTGTTCTCTCTCTCCTTTCTCTGGGTCCATGTTTATTTCTCTATAGAATCCTGATCCTAATCCTGATCCTCTTTTACTTCCATTCTTTGTTTCCAGCGCGTGCCTCCATCTTATATCAGCCTTACCTCTATACATCTCCATCCAAGATAATACTGCTCTTAAGTGCTTATTCTAAACACAGATTGACTGCTAATGTGTTGCCTCCACTTGCTTTCCAAAAGCTTCGTATGATCTGGTTTTTTTTCATTTAATTATTTTATAAGAGTCTTTTGGATTTGTTAGTGATTTCCGATTATCCCTGATAGGTTAGTTTTAACTATCTCTTATTCCTCCAAGCTAAACCATGAATACTCAAGAAAAGGCTGAAAGGGTTAATCAGTTCTTTTCATCTCGGGAGGGGGCTGCTCATTAGCAAGGGTAACAACCATCAGGGGTATGTTTACCATATTTCATGTTTGTGGTCATTTGAGGGTTAATGACTTATCTGTGGGGGGTGCAGTCATTTTTTTTTTATGCATTTACATGCTATGTTAATGGACCATGTGCTCCTTTGATAACATACAGACACATTAGCATGCTGGACACAAGTGATAACACATGTCATAGCTTCGGATTGAAGCATACTGTCACAGTGCATATACATCAGTTTGTAAACGTGATGATGAGCATATGTTATGCTTCATAAAAAACATGCTAAGACTGTAATACGGCAGTGAGAAGGCTGATCTGATTGCTGCTAAACCCTGCCAGAATGTATAAGGAGCTCATATTTTCACCACGACATTGTCGAACCCCCTCCTTAAACACAGTTAGGAAGTAATTGTTTGATTTT
>JAODAL010066526.1:15000-17715 GCA_025379985.1 Phyllomedusa bahiana | reverse complement strand
ATCTATTCAGAAGCTGAAAATATGGACATCTCCTCCCTCTCAAACTCTATCGGCCTGCGCTTGCTTGATTACAGATCATACAAATATGTGTGTAATGCATTGTATTGTCAGAATTACTTGGAACATGAATGAGATTCGAACCAGAACTCTGCGTCTGACTCTAATCGGCCGATACATGTTCCCCTGATCGTGATTTGGAGTATAGGGACAAACGGGTGACCCCCAGTGTTGGTAAACGACCCCCGACATTTGCACTGCAGTTATTTTGTGCTGTGGTACAAATCCTTGCACTATAGAATCCCTAAGTATTAGAAGTAATGATCTATCTATTCCTATACCTAATTCCTTTAGAACACATGGGTGCATGCCACCTGGACATGGTAATTTGTCTGTATGAGTCTTTTCATGGTTGCAGTGTGCTGGTTCCTCAGTTAGGCAGTTCCCATTTAATGGAGTACTTACTTTATCCTAATTTTTTTTGAGAAACAGTGCCTAAGGAGGGAAGTCTACAGGTAAATATTTTAGTTGATGGCTATGAAGTTTATGAACTTAACTCCCATAGAACACAAGGGTGTATGTTATCTGGAACCAGTGATTTGTCTAGATGGGATATACTCCTGGCTCACTTTTTGACCTCTTTTTCAATATTTGCACTGCAGTTGTTTTGTGCTGTGGTACAAGTCCTGGCATTATAGAATCCCCAAGTATTAGAAGTAATGGTCTATCTATTCCTATACAACATTCCTTTAGAACACAGGGGTGCATGCCACCTGGACATGGTAATTTGTCTGTAAGAATCTTTTCATGGTGGCAGTGTGCTGGTTCCTCAGTTAGGCAGTTACCATTTAATCGAGTACTTACTTTATCCCAATTTTTTGTGAAACAGTGCCTAAGGAGGAAGTCTACAGTTAAATATTTTAGTTGATGACTATGAAGTTTTGTGGAAGTCTGTCATCTACAAGCCTACATAGTCTGTTGTGTGTGGTTTGTCTGTGTTCTCTATTCTCATCTGTACTTTTAGAAACTTCATTTTGAAGGCCAAACACTTAACCACTTCACTGTTTCCAAACAGCTCAAATGTGCTGTTTTGGCTCCCTTACCAGATTTGTTGTTAAATGTTAATTATCAACACCCCTGCCAAGCCTAATGAGATATTTACGGTTCCCAACTAATTAGATGTATTACAATACAAAATCCTGCATATTCAGGGTTACAGAAACTGATTCAATGTTTCCTTTTAAAAGCATGCCCTTTTTGTTTTACAATCTCAGCACGCAGTTTTTCATCCTATGCATTTTAGATTTCTTAAAGGAACATTAATTGGTCACTAACCTTTAAACAAACTTTTCAGGATAAGCTATCATGGGTGTAAATATCAGGTTGAACATTGTATTTAAGCACTATAGTCACGGTTACAGGTCACCGATAGAGATGGCAATAACCACACCTGGGAGTGGAGTCCAAGAAACTTCCTGGTATTCACCAGAGACCATCGTAAGGCAGGCTGTGGGAACTCCCAGGTTGCTAACCATGATATGGACGCTCATTGTTCCAACCAAGGTGCAGAAGGAACAGGAAGAAGTGTAATCGGGTCATTGGCAAGGAAGTAAGGGCAGGTAGGTGTCCTAATATAGTTCCAGGTTGCTGGTGATAGGTGGTCAGAGGCATGTTGGCTCTTTAAATCGTACCTGCCTCCTAGGGCAGGCAACGAGCAGAGGAGGAGAGCAGAGCAGGAGTGGGGACAGGTTAGTGCCAAACAGAGTGGCGGCCATAAACACAAGTTTGCCCACTGTCCGGAGCCAGGACAATGGGGGCATTGGAACAACTTTATTGTCCACTCTGCAGGCTCAAGTTACAATTTTTAGTTGGCTTTAAGCTAGTAGTTGGAGACTAGTTGCTATTATTTATCCTGTACACTGTACACAAATGGGAGAGCTGATTTTGCTCACTAATATCTCAGTATCCCCACACCTTCCAGAAAAATAAATAAAAATAGTACCAATATTACCAGAATTGGTTTTATGAGCCAGGGTAAAAAACTGAAATAATTTAAGCCCACTGGGGTAAGAATTATAAACATCCTCATTTAGAGGCTATTTTTGCGGTTCTATTCTTTTGCCTCTGTCACGCTTAGCCACTAACCTCTCCTCCTTGTCTCCTCTCTATAGACTTCTTTGGGCAGCAAGTGATCTGATCCCTCAGTCAACTGACAAGCTAGGATATCATATATCCTTTGAGTAATAGGGTTTCAGGTAATAATTATTATTTCATTTTTTCATAAATGTTGCATTTCAGATTCAGATCAAATTTTCCAGAATCCAAGAAAAAAAAATTTTAAATTTGGGGGTTGGCCCAAAAAAATTACCATTTTTTTCGCATTATAATTTCTAAACCTTATTTTTGAAAACCCAACAACCAAAAAAAAATTTGGTGGTTATGGGTTAGGGAATTTTTTATCTTTTAAATTTCTAGGGGGTTATCCTTTTTTACCATTTTCGTTGTTTTTTCTACTGGTGGGGTGCGTTGAAATTATGGTGGTGAGGAAAATTGGGGAAAAAAAAAAGTGATTTTTAAGGAAAAAACCAAAGAAAAAAAACACAAGTACGGATTGAAGAGGAAAAACCTAAAATGGTTTAGTTTTCCACGCTTTTCAAAACCAAGCAAAGAACTTTAACCCAATTAGGTTTTTACGATTTGGGGACCCCCAAAGGGGAA
>JAODAL010066526.1:0-12500 GCA_025379985.1 Phyllomedusa bahiana | reverse complement strand
AAAAGTGCCTGAAAAAAGGGGAGTCTTTGAAGCATTTGTTTTAAAATTGGAAAAATTGGTATTGGAAACTATCCATATTCCTGTTTAAAACGCCAGCATCCTATGACCCAAAAAAAAAAAAAAAAAACCCGCACCAAAAAGTGCCCTTTATGGGGACCATCAAGCAGGAAAATATTTCACATAAAGAAAATAAAATATATAAAAAAAACAAATCCTCCGTTTTTTTCCCAATAAACTGTTGCGGGCTAAGAAGCGTTTTACTTTGCCATTCTTACTGGGGTTTGACATTGCTTTCCCACCGTGAACATTAGGAAATGTTAATAATCAAAACGGAAACAGGGATTGGTCCCCGAGGAGATAGGGGGGTCAACGGAGGGCTTGTTCTGAAAATCCTGGAATTTTTATACTTGTTTAAGTGGGTTGGAGGGAAAAATAAATTTTACTGATCCAAGGGGGTGAGGGCTGTTTACAAAAAAACGTGGATTTAAGCAGGGTTCAGGGCTGGCAGCGGGCCCGGGGACTTACAGATGGGTTGTGGTGAGAGCAAGGGGGGGGCTTGGCGGGGTCGGTTCCGTCATTTTATTGAAAATACACGGGGCCCGGTTCAGCTAAGCAGGGGGGCCGAAGGTTACAGTGGGAATTGTGGTGAGGGAAGCCAGGGCAGGTGTTCCGTCATCTTATTAAAAACCACGCAGGTTTATCAGCTAAGCAGGGGGCCAAAAAGGTTTTTACCAGTGGGTTTGCGGTGAGGAGCAGGGGGCAAAGGTGGTTCGGTCATCTATTAAAACAAGCAGGTTTTCAGCAAGCATGGCCCGAAAGATTTAAAGGTTGGGTGTGGTTGATGGAGCCCAGGGGCTGGGCGGGTCCGTTTCATCCTTAAACACGGCCCAAAAAAACTTCCTTTATGGAAGCAGCAAAAAGAAAAACACCAGTTTTTTGGCTGGAAGCCAGAAGTGTTGGAAGCGGGGAAGTGTGAGCTAAAACTCCCAAGCCTTCCTCCAGGTTTTTCCACAGTCAAGACCTGGGTTAGCGCTTGAGGAAATTTTTATTGCGACCTCTACGGAGAGCCGGCTTTTGCCCCCCTTCATATTGGAGGTGGACTAACGGGGGGGAACCAAATTTGTGCTTGTCACCTTGAAAAAAATGCTGGTGGGGGTGGTACGCTCTTGTTTTGTCACCCCAGTTTGACCTTTTTTTTCTTGGCAATTTTCTTTTTCTCGGTTGACCTTAAGGTTGGTTTGGAGGGAAATTGTTCTCTGTTCTTGCGTAGAGCGAAATGTGGCTACATACACCCATGTCCTCTGGAATAACCTACATCTGTTCAAGTTTTTTCTGTAACCTTCCCTTGTATAAAATTTTCTGAAGGGGGCATATTGGTATCGGCTATTTGTTTTAAATGCAATTTTTTTTTAGTTAGTTTATTCTAGAAAAAAAACCACATTGTTAAAAAAAAATTTTTGGGATTTGGCAAAAATCCAACACGGCTTTTGTTTTCTTCTTTTTTTTTTTTTTTTATTGTATTAAACACGGGGGTTGTCTCCAATTACAGGGGATTGCTAAAAAGCTATGATTAAAAGAATTTTTCTTTGCAAAAAAACAAAAAAGTAATTTTGCCAATATTGTGTTCCATTAAAACAGGTGTCTTAACCTATTCCTGTTTTTGGGGGGGACGCCCACCATTTGGGGCCCCATAAAAATTTTTAAAAAAACATTTTTTCCACCTTGAGGACCCCCACTGTTGGGGGAACATTGTGAAGACATAACAAATGTTCTGTTAGGGGGAAAAAAACCCACATTCTTTTTACAAATAGGGACCTTATTAGTATAGATGTATTTTCACAGAAAAAAAAAACATGCCCCCAAAAAAAATTCAACAAAAAAAACATGAGGGCCTTTGGGCCCCACTCTTGACAATTGTGAAAGAAAACAAAATGGTTCTGTTTGAGAAAAAACCACATTTTTTAAAAAAATTGGAAATGTAAGGTATTAGGGGCTTGCATTTTCCCACGGCAGCATTTGACCCAAAAAAAAAATTATTAATAAAAAAATGGAAACTCTATTTCTCAGGCCACTGTTAAAAAATAAATTGTGAGGGGAAAAAAAAAAGGAAAAAAAATAATGCCACTTGAAGGCCATTTTCTGTTTCCAAAAAGGTGACCTTGATTTATAAGCTGTATCTTCCACCAAGCACCAATTGGACCCCCAAAAAACCATTGGAACAGTGCGAAAAAAATTTTTTAAAAGATTGAAGTGGGGAGTAAAAACATGGAAAATATGTTTTTTTTCATGAAAAACCTCTGTTAACAAATTGGTTCTTTTTATAGGGTCACCTCCACACCTCAAAAAAAAAACCAGCAAAAAAAAAATGACCTTTTTTTGGGGGGAACTGGAGGGAATAAAAAAAAATTGCAGTAAAACAAAAAAATTATTCATTTTAAAAAAAAAAAAAATTTTTTTTTCCAAGTGAGGGGGACCACTTTTTCTGTTGAAGAAGGTATGTGAAAGTTAGACAGCAATAAACTCGGTGACCTCGGGCCCCAATTTTGGGGCCCACCAAAACTTTCAATCAGAGATTCCAGGGGGGACCTGATTCATCTTTGATTGGGAAGTCAAACGATTCAACAAAACAGGCCGAGTGCGTTTGGTTTAATGGGGGACTACTTCCAGCTTGTGCTGGAAAGGTCCACTCAGTATTGGAACCGGGCCCTGTGGGCTGCTGGCGCAGGAACAACACTCTTATGGCATTGGAGAGCGACATAGCTGGGCCATTCATCCATTTTGGATTACCAGAAGTCAAATTGGGTTTCTGGAAAACATAATCCAAAAAAAAAACAACGGTTTTGTTGGAAGACGTTAAGGTTTTAGTCGTGCACCATGATCCTTAAGCCGGTTTCTTCTTGTGGTGTTGTATGTGTTGGCCCTGCATTAACATGCGGGGTTGGTGAAGGTGGTTTTAAAAAAAAAATAAGGGATTGCCAGAGGGTTCCCACCATTTAGGCCTTATTTTGCCCCACATTGCCTGCTGCTTGCTGTATATTTGGCAACTTCTATGCTGGTTTCACGTGCTGACGTTTTGTTTCCAACACAATTGGATATTTTGGAAAGAACGTTGAAAAGACAGATGCATGCAAAAACAGATGGTTTCTACAGTTTGATCAATCCAAGCACGGTCTCCCAATTCCTGGCCTTTTTACTATCTATTTTTTGGGTTTGGGTTGGAAGGGGAAAAAAAAGTGCTTGAGTTTTGCTTTTGTTTAACGGCGGCGGATCGAGCGAGGGGTGGCAACCCAGTAAAAAAAAAAAAACTGTTGTTTTTTCAGGGTTTGATGGCCCTTACAATGCGGGAGGATTCATGGTTTGGAGGAAATCGAAGGCATCCCAAAAGCACTTTCATTTGTGAGAGGGATTTGGATGCTTTGATTTTTCCCAAGCCTCTGGGTTCGTGGGAAGGGGGGGGCACTTGCAAAACTGAATCTTCTTCACTCTTCCTTCCTCCCCACTCAAAAAAATCCATTGCCCCAAACCTCTTTTTCCAAAGGGCCCAGGGGGGTACATCGGGGGTTTTTAACGTTCGGTTTTAAAACCAGGGAATAACCTCACTTCCTCCTCCGCTTCCTCCGGGGCCACCCCAGCTTCGGACCAACAGCCTGACTTTGCCCTCAGATTTCTGGATGCGCCACCCTAGCGGAGGGCTGGGAGGTTGCGCCTATTTGGCATAGCCCCTGGACCCCGAAAACACTGCCTTAATGAAAGGGGGGGGGGGGGGGGGGGGACCGATTACAAAGTTGTGGAAAAATACTGTCGGGGCCTTTCTGGGGTTTTCGACGGAGAAGGAAAGGGGTCCGTGGTTTCGCATTTTTTTCGATTGGGTCCCGGTTACTCCTCCTCGTTCGTGGGTAGGAACCTGATGTGTTCCGGGGAGTGTCAAAAACGATCGTTTTTTCCGAAAAAACTAAAAGATCAACCCACAATGTGATTATACTTGGACAAGGGTGGCATTTGTCCCACCCCAAACTGACCCATTTTTTTGGTTGGGCTTCTTTCAAAAAACTGGGGGCAAGGGATGGTTATTGCAGAGCTCTTTCACTGGGCCTCCCACTACTCGGTGGCCTCAAAAAACACCCAGGGCCGCTGCTTGTCAGGCCCATGTGGGGTCATTCGTTTACTTGGCGTAAATGGGGCCATTGCGGCTGCTGGCCACCAAATTGCTTGGAGCATTTTGTGGGGAGGGTTGGGGGGGAATTTCCAGGGCGTTTGTTGCTATCCAACCAATTTTAGACGGGTTGACGGGGGAGAACCGAGCTTGGGGGGGGGGGGACGCTTCAACGCAAGGGCCCAGGGGGGACGGGGAAGGCCAGGAGGGTCGCGAAACGGGCGGGAAAAAATAATCAATAGAGATCACAGACCTCGGAAAAGCCCTTATCCATCAGCAGGGGCAGGTTTTCCATGGACCCGGGTAGGCGCTTTAGAAAATTTTCTTGGGGACGCAAACAAGGTTCATGGACGTGTGGCCAGGGCAAACGGTGGGAAATTGTGCTCCAAGGGCTACCGATCTTAAGGGCGCGGCCAAGGGAGGGATTTTTTCGACAGCTACGCCACACCCACCTTTGCCTTGGCAACCAAGGTTTTTCTTGTCAAACCCCCAAGGCCAGTTGGTCGGTCCTCGTGGTGAAGAGCCGTCCACAGCTCCTGACTGTGTGTGGGGAACTGGTGTCTCCCCAAGGGCAGAATAAAATTTTCAACCCCCCCCCACGGCCTGGTTTTTTTATGGGCAAGTGATTTGCTTACCAGTAGGGGCGGGGACCTTTGGGGGGGATAAAGGAAAAAAAAAACTTGCCCACCAATTACCCTGCGGGTTTTGGAAGCAAGTGCACTGAGCCTGAGGAGCCCCAAGTTACCGCACACAAAAAAAAAGAACCATTTCCACCCAGCTCAGCCATTTGGGAGCAGTCCCAATTTGAGGAGAATAGCAAGGGCCTTGGGCTTTGCTTTACTAGGTCCCAATTTATTCGGTGGTGAGATGGACTTTTTGCCGGTGGGGGGGGGACCCACCGATAGCAGACCAAACGCGTTGAAAAGAATATTTAGGATGATGGGACCACGTGGCTGGCCAGGGGCATGACGGGATTTTTTTTCTGGGGGAAAACAAGGAAAAATGGGCCTGGCTCGGCATCTGGTATTGGGGGGAGGGGCAAGGGGCCATTTTTGGGAGTGGCCAGGAAAAAACCCATCTTGTGTTCCACTGACGGAAATAAAAGGGGCAAAATTTTCCAAAGGCAAACAGCTTTGGGCAATTGTCGGTACCATTCAGGGCTTTTTGGGGTCTGGGATGGTTTTGGGTTTTTTACAAAGTGTTTCTTCTGCTCCCAAAAAAAAAAACCTGGTAGACAGATAGGGCGGGCTTGTAGGGGGGGGGATGGAGCCGCTCTGGTACGGGGAACCGTTTTGCAGGTCCCAAAAAACTGGTGGGAAGGGAGAAAGGGGGGTTAGGATTTTGGTCTCTGTTGGTGCTTGGGTGGTTACTAGGCTACGGGGTGGGGAGGTACTGGAAAGCGGAGGGGCTGATCTTTTTGATCATGGAACTCTGAGGGGGGGAGGGGGGGGGAACATGGGTGGCCAGCTTTGAGGGAACGGCTTGGGTCTGGCGGGAGGAGGGAGGCGGGGGTAGGACAGAGGGGGGGAAGTTGGGACCAGTGGGTTGGGGAAAGCCCGGGGAATCGGTGTGGCATTTTATTGGGCTAGTGGTTTCCTCCATTTTTCAACTTTCATGCATTCCACTGGCCTTGTGACTGGGAAACCCATTTTTGTTGGGTGGTTAAAAAAAATCTAGATATTCTTTTTCCTTCTACAGATGCGTTTTATGGCAAAAAAAAAGCGGGGGGGAATTGACAATTCGGGATGGGTGAATAAAGAGGGCTTGCTCGACAAAAAGGCCAGGCTTGAAGGAGGTCCTGGGAACCTTTTTCGATGGCTGGATTAAAGCGAGGAGCACGGTGGTTTCCAGCTGGGAATCGTGGGCTGGCGGGGGGAATATTTCTTCAGCGGAACTTGGTGCGACAACTTCTCCCTTTTTTGAGGCCCAGGAACCCCCATACTGGGGGGGACACTTTCCCATTGTCTTCCTCTTTCGTCCAGGGGTGAAAGCGGCCCGCAAGAGGGAAATTCTGCTGAAAGGGGGGGACACGTTGGATATTTTCCCGGCAAATGTCGTCATTCATTCATCATTCAATCATCATCCAAAACACAGGTTTGGTGGGAACCTTCCTCGTCCTGAAACATCCTTACATCCTTGGAGCTGCCAGGCTTACAAAAAAAGAAAGAGGGGGGCACTGCAAGGGGGACCCATTTGGCGGACCTCCCCGGGATTTTTGACGATTGAAAACCTTGCTTCCTTTTTCCACCTCTTGATCTTGGGATATCAGCGTTTTGGGCTTTCAGGAGCAAGGGGGAACCAAAATTAATCTCTTGGCCTTCTTTGGATTTTCATTTTGAAAAATAGCCTTCTGGGGGACCGCCAACCGCTATTTTTGTCATCAAACGGAGGTTTCTCAGGGAAAAATGGATTATTTCCCCACAGTGGTGGGTACCGAGTTTAAATTTTGGGGCTGCCTTCGCTTCATGTTGGGTGGAATTCGCGGGGGTCGGATGATGTGGACGGGACAATTTGTGGGACCGTAGGGACCTGGGGAGGACAAGGAGCTTTAAGACTTGTTTAGGGATTTGCAGGTTGGGCATTAAACCCCCACTGGAAAGAAAAAAAAAAAAAAACAGAATTTTTTTGGCGGACGGGCTGTCTTTTTATTTGAGTTTCACGGGGCCTAAAACCCCAGCGAGGCCCGGGGCCCTTGACGGCCCCAGAAACCCGGGGCCCCAAAATTTCCGCGGGCTTGCATTTTTTCGCCAAAAACGGGGAAGGAAAACCCCCTTCCCCCGAACCCTTCTCCCTTTTCCATTTTCCTACCCCCCCCCTCTTTGTTCCCTTACCCCTTTCTTTTTCGCCCATTTTTCAAAAGGGGAAAAAAAAATTTTTAAAAAAGTAAAAAAGGGATTTTTGGGAAAAAAAGGGGGGCCCTCTTATGGAAAAGGGGGGCCCAAAACAAAAAAAGGCTATTTTTAAAAACCCCTTTTAAATTTTTCCCCCCAAACACCCCCCCTTGGGGTTTTAGAAACCAAAAATTTTTTTAAAGGGGAAATACCTGAAAAAAATTCCCTTTTTTGGTGGAAAAAAAAAAAAAAACCTTAAAACCCAAAAATCCACGTGTTTTTTTCCCTTCGGGGGCCCCGGGGATTTGAAAAAAAAAAAACTGCCCAAAGGGGGTTTAGGAATTGATAGTTTTTCCAACAAAAAAACTATCTTTAAAAAAAACACGCTATCCGCCCCAAAAAACTAAATTTCCACCGAGGGGCCAAAAAAAAAAACTATTAAAAAAATTTTAAAAAATAAATTAAAAAACTTTTTTTGCGAAAAATTTGGCCCACACAAAAAACAGTTACAAAAAAAAAAAAATTTTTTTAAACCAAAGGAAATTTTTAAAAAAAGGGTTGGCCCTTTTTGGGGAAAAAAAAAAACGTGCTGCCCCAAGGGGAAAAAAAAAAAGTTTTTTTTAAAAAAATTTAAAGGATTAAAAAAGGGGGTTTTTTTTGGACCAATAAAAATAAAACCCAGAAATTTTACTGGGGGAAAATTTTTTTCTGTTTTTCCAAATGAAAAGTCCCCAAGGGGGGGCCCTTTTTCGGAAAAAAAAAACTTTGGGTTTGCCCCCCAAAAAAGTAAAAAAAAAAAACCTTATTTAAAAATTTATAGGGGATTTAAAAAGGTTTGGTTTTTCCCCAACCAAAAAAAATTTTTAACCCCCAAGCATTTATAAAAAAAATTTTCGGGTATCCAAATGAAAAGGTCAAAAAGTGGCTTTTTAAAAAAAAAAAACCTGTGCTGCAAAAAAAATAAAAAAAAAAAACCCCCTTTTTTCCCCAAGTTTTTACATAAAAAAAAAAAAGGGGGTTTTTTTTTGCAGCAATAAATTTTACCCCCGGGCAGTTACAAAAAAAAAAATTTTCGGGAAACCCTTTAATGTAATTTAAAACCAAGGGGGGCCCCTTTAAAAAAAAAACTGTGCTCACCAAATAAAAAAAAAAGCTTTTTTAAAAAAATTTAAATACAGATAAAAAGGGGTTGGTTTTTTTGACAAGGGAAAAAAAACCCCCAGAATTTAACTAAAAAAAAATTTTTTTTGTTTTTCTAATGTGGTAAAAAAGGGTGGCTCTTTAAAAAAAAAAAGGGGGGCGGGCCACCAAATTAAAAAAAAAAACCACTTTTTTAAAAGGTTTATAGGGGATAAAAAAAAAAGGGGTTTTTTTTCCCACAAAAATTTAAAAATACCCCAGAAAGGTTCAAAGGAAAAATTTTTTTCTTTTTTTTTCCTAATGAAAATTTTCCCCGGGGGTGGTTTTTTTTGAAAAAAAAAACGGGGGGCTGCAAAAAAAGGAAAAAAAAAAAAAAAGGCTATTTAAAAAATTTATAGGAAAAGGGGGAAAAAGGGTGGTTTTTTGGCACCAATAAAAAATCCCACCAAAAATTACAAAAAAAAATTTTCTGTTTTTCCTAAGGAAAATCCCAAGGGGGGCTTTTTAACAAAAACTGTTGTGCCCCCCAAAGGGTAAAAAAAAAAACGGGGCAAAATTTTTTAAAAGGGTTTTTTTAGGGGATTGAAAAAAAAGGTTTTTTTTTGCCCCAAATTTTTGGGAAAATTTATCCCAAAGCAGTTACTAGAAAAATTTTTTGTTTTTCCTAAGTAACCCCCAAAGGGGGGTCTTTTTGGGAAAAAAAACGGGTTTTCCCCAACCAAATTTAAAAAAAACCAGCTTTTTTAAAAAAAGTTTATATGGTTAAAAAAAAAAAGGGGTTTTTGGGCCCCAAATAAATACCCCTCAGTTCCCTAGAAAAATTTCTGTACCCCCTAATTTTAAAGTCCCAAAGGGGGGTTTCTTCGAAAAAAAAAAACGGGGGTTTGCACCAAAGGGGAAAAAAAAAAAAAAAGTTTTTAAAAAATTTTGTTTGGAAAAGGGAAAAAAGGGGGAAAAAAAAAAAATTGCCTTTTTTTTTAAATCCCGGGTTCAAAGCAATTTCGGGGAATTTGCCCCAAAAATTTTACCCCCCCTTTTCCCCCAAAAGGGCCACCCCCCCCCCTTTCCCTCCCTGTTTTTCTGGGGTTCCCCCCCCCCACCCCCCCTTCCCGCCCCGCCCCCCCCCTTTTTCCCAGGGGTTTTCCCCTTTGAAACCAAGCAAATGGGAATTGCTTTTTTAAAAGGGTCTTTCAAAAAACAACAAAAAAACTAAAAAATTCTTTTAATCTACAAAATTTTCTAATTTTTTCCCCCGGGCAAAAAAACCCCCTTTTTTTTTTGGGTCGTTTTTTTTAAAAAAGGAGAAAATGGGTTCTCTGAAGCTGACGTATTGGGGAAGGGGGAAACCAAATTTTTAAAACAGGGCCCTTTTTTCCTTCAATTGAGGGGAACCTGAAAAAAAAAACCTTATACAAAAAAACAGGAAATGCTGTTTTTATCCCAAACCCAAGGTAATTTTTGATTTTTCCACCCCAATTTGGAAAAAAAACCAAAAAAAAACACCCCCAAAATTTTTTCCCTCGAAAACCCCCAAAAAAACCCTCATTTTTTCTAAGCTGTTTTTGGCGGGGGCCCCCCAAAAAAAGGGGGACGGGGAAAACGCCAAAAAAAATTGGCGCTTTTTTTAGAAAATAGTTTTATGCGCAATTTCTCCCCTTTAAAAAATATCGCGGATGGGAAAAAAAATTTTTCCAAATCAACCAAAAAAAACGTGCCGTTTTTCAACTTTCATCCCTATTTAGGACATTCAAACCCAATTTTTTTAAACGTTCAGACAAACCAGTGTTGCACCAGAAAGGTTGAGGATCACTATTCATCATATTACTGGTGTAAAAAATGGCCCTAAATACACTAACTAAAAGGGGAAAACAGGCATCGCAAAAAAATCAAAAAAATGTTTTAATTTTTATTTTTTAGGCTTTGTGGCACTGAAAACCCAACACTACAAAATTGGTCACATTCTGGGGTCCCATGATCATATACCAGTCATGTTGTTCCATAGGGGGAAAACAAAAACGTTACTTGGGCCAGTGTTTTGGCTGAAGGTCACAGAGTCTGATTTTGGTGCCCCAACTGAGGGACCTTCCGGGGGAACACCAAAATCTCCGGTGATATGTAAAATTGGGGGCAAAAAAAACGTAAGGAAAGTTTTTTAAAAAGTCGGAAAGCCTATCTAACAAAACAAATGTATAATGTAGAAAATGCAACATTTAATTTCACAAGTGTGGATATTGTGAAACATCAAATACTATTTACTGACTATGGGAAAAATGATTGCTCATAGAAAGAGGTTCTTGTTTTAAAAATGTTACTGTGGGTTAGGGGTTTTCTTCTAGGGGCAAATTTTTTCCACAGCTCGGGGGGGCAGTGGCACAAGTCGGACAGTGGGGCTTCACAAATCAATCGGTGTAATGTTTAACTTTGGAGAGAGAAACGCGTTTGGGGAAGTTGGAAGTTTTGAGACATTTTTATATATAGGTTTTTATTTTATTGTACATAGGGATCACAGGGCCTTTTATGGGGCACCTAGGGCGACATTATGAAGGAAGGCGGTCATAGGAATATTTTGAGTCTCATTTTCAGTGTTTTTAAAAGGCCTGAATGTAGGAAATTTTTTTGTGCACTCAAAAGGGGTTTAAAAGTTCCCCACCCTGCCTTTTGTTTTTTTTTGGCGCATTGCAAAAAACTTTAAAGCGTTTTTTAGTAATCCCCATCTGGGGTTTTGGTTTTTTTTAAGGGGCCTTTGGGACGGGTTTAAAAAAATAAAAAAAAAAAAACCTTTAAATTGGGTTAATGGGGCATGTCGGGGGGGACTGGGGGAAAAAAACGGGGGAACGGGTTTAATTGCTTGGGGGGAAACCCCCAAAGGTTCAGAAAAAGGGACTTTACAAAAAGGGTGGCTCTCGAGTATGTAAAAAAATTAAAAGGGGTTAAGAGCAAAAAAAAAAATTACATTTTAAAAAATTTAATTTATTTTAAAAAATTTAAAAAAAATTTTAAAAAATTTCTAAAAACCAAAAAATCATAAAGTTGGTTATTTAATTTTAAAAATTTTGGGGTTTTTTAGTTTTTCTTTTTTTTTTTTTTAAAAAATTTACCTTTTTTAATTTTAGGGGGGGAAATTTTTTTTTTTTTTTGGGGGAAATTATTTTATTTTTTTTATATGACCCAACTTTTTTTTCTTTTAAAAATTTAAAAAAATGTAATTTTATATTTTTTTGTTTAATTTTATCATACCATTTCTTTTTAATTGTTTTGTTAAATTTTGAGAAATTTTGGGGGACATTTTTCCCCCTTTGTGAAATTTGCCCCACTTTGATTCCTCAGGTCGATAGATCTCCCTTTTTGGAGCAGTAATGCCCTACTTTTGCCGAACCAATTCATCATGTGCAAAATTTACGAGTGTGGTGCGAACGCTCCATAACGCCCCAAAAAAAACCCACCTCATATTAGGCGCATTCGAAAAGTGTGGTTTTTTTCAAAAACAATGCACCTAACCTTTTACGTTAGGCGCTTTAGCCATCATACCGGCTCAGTTTGGTTTTGCTTTGTATCCCCAAAGGAAAAAGGGGTGAAAACCCCTTTTTGGGGAAAAATGACCCCCATTTCCATTTTAAACAGGTGAACTGGGGACGGAGTTCTATTTGTTATTACGAACAGATGTTGTAAACACCTGGGTTATTCTTTTGAAATACTTGGATGCACTGAAGGAAGGACCAGCGACTGGGAACCTCAAAATATGTTTTTTCTATTCGGGGCATAGTACTATTTATTTTTTTTTTATTTGTTAAAAAGGTTTTCCTAGTGCGGGGCTAAATTATTGTAATTATTATTTTTTAAAAGGTAATAATTAAAAGTATATTTTAAAACCACAAATTATTTTTTTGGGGGCACATCCTTAAAATGGCCCAGGTTTACACTTTTAGACAGGAATAATAAATGTGTCCCATTATTGAAAGTTAAATTATGTCCCCAAAAAAAAGGGGAAAAAATTTTTTCTAAAAGAAATAGTATTTTAAAAATGTTTCTGAAACACAAGGGAACCCTTTCTGTTCTCATTACAGGCACATTGAGGGGCGGGGTTTGTTTGATGACCCTCCCTTCTTCCCCATTTGGATACATTCCTTCACTGTGCCATTTTGTACAGGAAGCAGGTGCTTTTATCTAAAGTTAATTTTTCATCTTCAGTATTGTATGGTGATGGTAGTGCGGTATTTATTATATATATTCACGGTAACATTTCTGAAGGGAAATTAAAAATGTTTTCACTTTTAGACAACACTGGGAAAATGAAATGTGAGTTTTCCTTCCCACGTTATGACTTTTTTGGGACATACAAATTTTTGGCCCACATGCCTTTTCATTTGTGCACCTAA
>JAODAL010066525.1:0-17715 GCA_025379985.1 Phyllomedusa bahiana | reverse complement strand
TGCTGGGTCTTATCAGATACGATCGCTCTGCAGTCAGTGCCGGGGCGTATCCCGAACTGAGGAGCTGTGGTTTATCAGATACAGATCAGCTTGCAGTCAGTGTGGGGCTGATCTCGGTAACTGCGGAGTGCTGGGTCTTATCAGTACAGATCAGCTTGCGTCAGTGGGGGGCTGTATCCTCCGAAACTGCAGGAGCTGCTGGGTTATCAGATACAGATTCAGCTCTGCAGTCAGTGCGGGGGTGTTTTCCCAGTAACTAGGAGATGGGGGTCTTATCAGATACAGATAAGCTCTGCAGTCAGTGCGGGGGGTATCTCCGTAAACTGCAGGAGATGCTGGGTCTTATCAGATAAGATCAGCTTGCAGTCAGTGCCCGGGGGGCTGTATCCTAGTAACTGAAAGGAGCTGCTGGGTTTATCAGAAACGATCAGCTCTGCAGCAAGTCCGGGGGTGTATCCTCGTAACTCGGAGCTGCTGGGTTTATCAGTACGATCGCTCTGCGGGTCAGTGCCGGGGGCTTTTCCCCCTCGTACTGCAGGAGCTGTGGGTTTATCAGATACAGATCAGCTCTGCAGTCAGTGCGGGGGCTGTATCCCCTGTAACTGCAGGAGTGCTGGGTCTTATCAGATACGATCAGCTTGAAGTCAGTGCCGGGGGCTGTATCTTCTGTAACTGAGGAGCTGAGGGTCTTATCAGATACAGATAGCTCTGCTGCAGTGCTGGGGGCGGTATCCTCCAGTAACTGCAGGAGTGCTGGGTCTTATCAGATCCAGATCAGCTCTGCAGTCAGTCCGGGGGCTGTCTCTCCTGTACTGCAGGAGCTGCTGGGTCTTATCCGATACATATCAGTCTGCGTCAGAGCGGGGGCTGGTATCCACCAGTAACTGCAGGAGCTGCTGGGTCTTATTCAGATAACAAGTTCAGCTCTGCAGTCAGTGCCGGGGGGCTGTATCCTCCAGTATCTGCAGGAGTGTGGGTCTTATCAGATACAGATCAGTCTGGCAGTCCGTGCGGGGGATGTATCTTTCCCTGTAACTGAGGAGTGCTGGGTCTTATCAGATTCACTGTTCAGCTCTGCAGTCAGTGCGGGGGCTGTATCCTCCCAGTAACTGCAGGGCTGCTGGGTCCTTATCATATACAGATCAGCTCTGCAGTCAGTGCCGGGGGCAGTTAATCCTGTACCGCAGGAATGCTGGGTCTAATCCAGATACAATTCAGCTCTGCAGTCAGTGCCGGGGGCTGTATCCTCCTGTAACTGCAGGAGCTGCTGGTCTTATCAGATTTCCAGATCAGCTCTGCAGTCGTGCCGGGGCTGTATTCATTCCTAGTAACTGCAGGAACTGCTGGGTCTTAATCAGATACAGATAAGCTCTGCGCAGTGGGGGCTGTAATCACTCCTTGAAACTGCGGAACAACTGCTGGGTCTTATTGGATACAGTCGCTCCCTGCAGTCAGTGTCGGGGGTTGTATCCTCCTGTAATGCAGGAGCTCGCTGGGTCTTATCAGGATACAGATCAGTCTGCAGTCAGTGCGGGGGTGTATTCTTCCCTGTAACTGAGGAGTCTGCTGGGTTCTTATCAGATTACTGATCAGCCTCTGCAGTCAGCTGCTGGGGGCTGCTATCCTCCTGTATTAGCAGGAAGCATGCATGGGTTCTTATCAGATACTGATCAGCTATGTCAGTCAGTGCGGGGCTGTATCCTCCTGTAAACTGCAGGAGCTGCCCTGGTCTTATCAGATCAGATCAGTCTGCAGTCAGTGCCGGGGGCTGTCTCCGCTCCCAGTAACTGCAGAGTGCTTGGGTCTTATCAGATACAGATCAGCTCTGCTGTCAGTTGCCGGGGGCTGTATCCTCTAAGTATCTGCAGGAGCTGCTGGGTCTTATCAGATACAGTCCAGCTCTGCAGTCAGTGCCGGGGCTGTATCCTCCTGTAACTGCAGAGCTGCTGGGTCTTTTCAGATACAGATCAGGCTTGCAGTCAGTGCGAGGGCTGTATCACTCCTGTAACTGCAGGAAACTGCTGGTTCTTATAGATACAGATCAGCTCTGCAGTCAGTGGCGGGCGGTGCTATACTCCCTGTAACTGCAGGAACTGCTGGGTCTATCAGATACACGATTCAGCTCTGCAGTCAGTGAGGGGGCTGGATCATCTGTAAACTGCCGGAAATGCTGGGTTCTTATCAGATACAGATCAGCTCTGCAGTCAGTCCGGGGGCTGTATCATCCTAGTAATGCAGCGAACTGCTGGGTCTTATCAGTACTGATCAGCTCGCAGTCCGTGCTGGGGCTGTATCATCAGTAACTGCTGGAGCTGCTGGGTCTTATCAGATACAGATCAGCTCTGCAGGTCATTGCCGGGGCTGTATCTCCCCTGTAACTGCAGGAGCTGTGGGTCTTATCAGGTACATATCAGCTCTGCAGGTCAGTGCCGGGGGCTTTGTATCCTCAGTATCTGCAGGAGTGCTGGGGTCTATCTGATACAGATCAGCTCTGCAGTCAGTGTCGGGGGCTGTATCTCCAGTACCTGCAGGAGCTGCTGGGTTTTATCAGTACAGATTCAGCTCTGCAGTAGTGCCGGGGCTGTATCCTCTGTAACTGCGAGGAAACTGCTGGGTCTTATCAGATACGATCAGTCTGCCGTCAGTGCCGGGGGCTGTATCCTCCCTGTAACTGCAGTGAGCGGCTGGGTCTTATCTGATAAGCACTCAAGATCTGCGGGTCAGTTGCTTGGGCTGTATCCTCCTGTAACTGCAGGAGCCTGCTGGGTCTTTATCAGATAGCAGACTCAGCTCTGAAGTCAGTGCGGTGGCTGTATCCTCCCAGTAACTGCAGGACGCCTCGACTGCGTGTGTGTATACTATCTCAGATAAGATCAGCTCTGCAGTCAGTGCCGGGGGCGTATCCTCCTTACTGCAGGAGCTGCTGGGTTTATCAGATTTACAGATCAGCTCTGCAGCAGTGCCGGGGGCTGTATCATCTGTACTGCGAGGCATTGGGTCTTATCAGTACAGATCAGCTCTTGCAGCAGTGCGGGCTGTATCCTCCTGTACTGCAGGATGCTGGGTCTTAATCAGATACAGATCAGCTCAGAAGTAAGTGCCGGGGCGGTATCCTACTGTACAACTGCAAGGAAGCTTGACTGGGTCTTATCAGATACACGATCACGCTCTGCAGTCAAGTGCTCGGGGTGGTGGGCTGTATCCTCCCAGTAACTGCAGGAGCTGCTGGGTCTTTCAGATTACAGATCAGGCTCTGCAGTCAGTGCGGGGGGCCTGTATCCTCCCTGTTATGCAGGAGCTGCCGGGTCTTATCAGATCCAGATCAGCTCTGCAGTCAGTGCCGGGGGCTGTATCCTCGTAACTGCAGGAGCTGCTGGGTCTTCTAAAGATATAGATCGCTCTGCAGTCAGTGCCGGGGGCTCTATCCTCCGTAACTGCAGGAAGTGAGGTTTATCAGATTACAGATCAGCTTGCAGTCCAATGCGGGGGCTGTATCATCCTGTAACTGCAGGCGATGCTGGGTCTTATCAGATACGATCAGCTCTGCAGAACAGTGCGGGGGCTGAATCCTCCCGTAACTGCAGGAGCTGCTGGGTCTTATCAGATACATATCAGCCTGCAGTCAGTAGCTGGGGGCGTATCTCCAGTAACTGCGGAGCTTGCTGGGTCTTATCAGTACGTCAGCTCTGCAGTCAGTGCGGGGCTGTATCCTCCTGTAACCGCAGGAGCTGCTGGGTCATATCAGATCCAGATCAGCTCTGCAGTCAGTGCCGGGGGCTGTATCCTCCTGTAACTGCAGGAGCTGCTGGGTCTTATCAGATACAGATCAGCTCTGCAGTCAGTGGCGGGGGCTGTATCTCCTGTAAATGCAGGAGCTGCTGGGTCTTATCAGATACTGATTATCTCTGCAGTCAGTGCGGGGGGCTGATCCTCCTGTAAAAATGCAGGAGGGCTGCTGGGTCTATCAGTACAGATCAGCTCTGCAGTTCAGTGTTCAGGGGCTGTATCCTCCAGTAACTGAGGAGCTACTGGGTCTTATCAGATACGGATAGCTATGCAACAGTCAGTGCCGGTGGGCTGATCATCCACCCTGTAACTGCAGAGCTGCTGGGTATTATCCGATACTGACTAAGATTCAGCATCAGGGCGGGGGGTGTATCCTCCCTGTATCTCCAGGAGCTGCTGGGTCTTATCAGATACAGATCAGGCTCTGCAGTCCAGGCCGGGGCTCTATCTCCAGTAACTGCAAGAAGCTGCTGGTCATTCAGTTACAGATCAGCTCTGCAGTCAGTGTCGGGGGCTCTATCCTCCAGTAACTGCAGAAGCTGCTGGGTCTTATTAGATACAGATCAGCTCTGCAGTCAGTGTCGGGGGTGTGTACTCTGTCCAGCATTGCAGAGTTCATCCTCTCCATACAAAGCGTAGGAGGGGGAAGACGAGCCCCACATTGCCCAAAGATGGCGGCCGCGCAGGGGTGGGCGAGCTCGGCCCAGACTCACCGTGGATCTCTCCGGGGACCAGAGAGGGTCGAAGCCCTCGCTCACGTGGTTGTCCAGCTCCTGTGAGTGGTAGATTTGGTTGGAGCTGTTCTTCTTGGACTGTTTCGGAGGCAGCGCAGGAGGCGGGGCTTCCATCAAATTGTCTTGTGACCTGTGAACAAAGCAGGACATCATGTAAGATAGCAAAGCCTGTAGACGGGCATGCTGGGAGATTTCAGCTCTGGACTACAGAATGAGCAACAGCTGCTCTGGAGAGACAACCCCCACCACGAATCTGCGCTCCGACCGTCTGAGGTCAGGTTTCAGTCCCCACATCGTCTTTATAGTGACAGGGAATACTGATCGGGGGGCCGCGCTCTGACTCCTCCTGGAGACAGTCAGTGTATCATCTAATCCACAGGAACACTTTTGCAAATGAAGCTTTAAGGGAATGTGTCATCACAAAGTTTCACAGCCAGCTTTAAACTCCCACTTCCTGGTCAGGCTGTGGGTGGGTCTATAGCAGAGATTGACACATCAGCTGTGCAATCAGTAGCTATTTCTGTTACACTGACACCGACTGCAAGAGATTTATCAAGTGTATTACACAGACTGCAGAGCTCTAAAGAGTGTTCACTTAACTAAATGAGAAGCTTTCAAAGTCAGTAACTAGAGCAAATAGAGCTGCATGTCCGTTTGAAATTATTTTCTTTGAAGGACCCCCCCCCGCTTTTTGGCCGTTTATTATCATAATGTTGAATTTATTTTCAGCATTATAGATCGATCAGGAATCTAATGACCTAAATTTAGCTCTAGTGATTCATTAGCAGCTTTAACAATAGTCCGTATCATACCTTGTTGATTTGTATGTGTACTGAGCATACCGTGGGAGTCGGAATATCGCATTTTGCGCTATTCGCCGACTCGCGCATGCGCAGTTGGTATAGTAAGGGCGGAAGTTGTATTCAACATGCCCTCTAGTGACGTGCATCCGGGATCCTAAACGGCGCATGTGCCGTGGGTATTTAGAGACGCCGAGCTCCTCATCTTCAATCCTACTGAGCTGCGGCCAGTGTACCTGCTTTCAATAACCCCCCGGTATGTATACCTAGGTGTTTATTATGGACTTTATTCTTTGGAATGAATTCTGGCGTTAATTCTATTAGACCACGGTGAATCAAGTATACGTTTAGTGAGCCATGACGAAGTGATTAATTGAGTGTTTTATTTAGTCATCTTTTATCATCTTAGGTCCTACATTTGTACACAATAAGAGGTATGTTATAATTTAAGATCTTTTGTAAATTTTGGACATGCACCTCTATATATTGTTGTGGTGTTTATAACGCAATTTAGTGTGGCGTGTTTACTAATATTGCATGCTTGTATATGACGCTCATACTTGTTGCATGTTACACATTTAATTATTGTGGATTGTTTTGTTATATGTTGTGATGTTAGTAATTTTGTATTTGTCGTATGTTTTCAGCGACACATCTGATGAAGGTCTAAATTGGACCGAAAACGTTTATGTCTAAGTTGGTCGCCTCAGAATAAATTTATACGATTTGATTAAGCATTTGATTATGATTAATTTCTTTGCGGGTGCATACGAATAGTGGATTTTGTTACTTATGTACATACCCAGCAACTGTAAACAATATAAACAGAAGGTGCCAAGCAACTGATATTATATAGAGACAAGACTCTGCAGGAGGTGACTCACTAAGGACGGACCGAGTGACTGAAAGCAACTTAGAGCAATGAGAGATCAGAGAGAGCATGGAGGTTAACTTCATATATGTGGACTCTAAGAGGAGATAAAATCTCCTTTATCTCCTGAACAAAGAAAAATCCACAAAGCAATGTATTTGGTAATAGTCTTCCTTTACCTTTCCCTACACATTAAAACCCAACCATTATGGTAAGAAGACTCCTTTAAAGTGAACGTCCATTTCCTTCTCTTACACAACCTGATAACACCCTGCCTGCAGCCACCACGAGATGGCGCTCACTGTAGACTGTGTGATTTAAGAGATCCAAAAAAGGAGATTTTTGAAAAAAAACCCAAAAAATTCTTGTAAAACTTGTTTTTTCTGGGTTTTTTTGCAATATTTTTTATTTATTTTATTTATTTTGCTTTTTTGCCCCTTCTCTAGCGGGGGGAAAAGAAAAATTTTTTGGGGGAGGGCAGACTAATCCCTTTACTTGGTGTACTTATCTCTACAAAATTCATTCAAATGTAGAAAGAAAAATGATTACTCTATTGTTTCTCCACGGGGGAAGTCAATTTTTTAAATAGATAGAGTTCATAAAAAAAAAACAGGGTCAGGGGGAGAGGGGAGGTAAATTTAGGATTGTGATAATCTCCTAAGATCAGGTCGATTTAAAGAAGGAACATTCATGTTGCTCTAGAGCCAAAGAAGGGAAAGAAAAAGAAAAAGGGGAACTTTTAAAAATGATATGAAAAACCCCAACCATTAACATACAAAAATCTAAATACAAATCCGTATGATAGTTGCTGAGTCAACATGTGAAAAGAAATATTCTTATTGTGGTTTCCCTTTAGGTCAATGTATAAACAGTATGCAAGACGCTCCTCAGCTCCCTCTAGAGGCGGATGCAGGTTACCAGAAGTGTCCCCTTTCGAAGCCACTCTTGCCTCTCACCCAGCCAACCAGTAAGTTCTACACTGAACTGACGAGGGGTAAATACCCCGAAACAGCTGTCTGTAGTCGAACTTCACTGGTTTGGCTCAAATCCCTTTCACATTGCAAAGCTCCTGTGAGCTACGTGTGAACTGAGGATAACCACATCCAATAGAGGGCGCTGTGGAGCTCCTCAGCTCTTTTCCCATAAGCCATTGCTTTATTCAAAACAGTCAGTGGGGTCTGAATGGCAAATAAAGTCTCACACCAACCAATTTATTGGTTCCTCTCCTCAAGGAGAGACTTTTCCCCCTTCAGAAGGGTCATGGGAGTTTTGAATACAGCCAAACACCGCATTCTCCTGTACTGGGAACTCCCATAGAAAAGAAAAAGAGAAACAGGCCCCCTGTAAGGGAAATTCCAGAATAGAAGGGAAACAGCGTTTTACTGGGAACTCCCATTTGAACAGAATGGAGAACACAGGCTCCCGTATGGGAACTCCCCTTGAGGGAGAAGGGAAACACAGCGCTACCTGTTCTGGGAACTCCCATAGAGCAGAATGGAAACACAGCGTCCCCTTTTACTGGAATCCCTAGAACAGAAAAAGGGGAACAGCGTCCCCCGTATGGGAACTCCCCTAGAAGAGAATGGAGAAAACAGCGCTCCCCTGTTGGGAATCCCCCTTTAGAAGGAGAGTTGAATGCAGCAAACACCGCGCATTCCCCTGTACTGGGAACTCCCATAGAAGAATAGGAGAAAACAGCGCTCCCTTGTACTGGGAACTTCCATAGAACAGAATGGAGAACACAACGCTCCCCTGTACTGGGAACTCCCATAGAGGAGAATGGAGAACACAGCGCTCCCTGTACTGGGAACTCCCATTAGAGAGAATGGAGAACACAGCGTCCCCTGTACTGGGAACTCCCATAGAAAAGAATGGAGAAACACGCGCTTCCCTGTACTGGGAACTCCATAGAACAGAATGGAGAAACACAGCGCTCTCCCTGTACTGGGAACTCCCATAGAAAAGAATGGAAGAACACAGTGCTCTCTGCACTGGGAACTCCCATAGAAACAGAATAGAGAAACACAGCGCTTCCTGTACTGGGAACTCCCATAGAGAATGGAGAACACAGGCTCTCCTGATGGGAACTCCCATAGAAAAGAATAGGGGAACACAACGCTCCCCTGTACTGGGAACTCCATAGAAAGAATAGAGAACACAGCGCTCCCCTGTACTGGGAACTGCCATAGAGGAGAATGGAGAACACAGAGCTCCCCTGTACTGGAAACTCCCATAGAAAAGAATAGAGAACACAGCGCTCCCCTGTACTGGGAACTCCCATAGAACAGAATGGAAAACACAGTGCTCCCCTGTACGGGAACTCCCATAGAGCAGAATGAAGATTGTGGGACACCCCAAATGGTGGGAACACTCTTGGTAACCTGCAGCCACCTCTATGGGGTGCTTGGGACTTAATGCATACGGTTTATAGATTGACCTTAACAGGTTTTTCAAGTCTTTTAAAGGGGTTTTGCCACAAAGTGAGTTGCTTACCTCTTATCTGGCTCAGGAGAAAAGATAAACAAATCATGAACACTGCAGGGTGAGAGGGAGGGGGGGGGGGGTGAGCAGAGAGTGAGAAAGAAGGGAGCGTCTGCAATGTCTACTCAAATAATAACATTACAACCAGTGGATTATCTATACAGCCGAAAGCCTCATACACTGCACTTTCTTCACAGTCCCTTGCAAGCTCATTCATGTTACCAGTCATCAGATAAGAAGTGCAAACACGCAAGCACGGCCAGATCAGCCCTGTCAGCTGCTGGTCATGTCTAATACAAACTTTTAAGTAACTAAGGGCTTGTAAAGAAAGCTGTAGCTCTCGCAGGCTTCCCTATTTGTAATCACATATATTTAGAAAAGTGATTAAATACCCATTTTGGAGGGTCCTATGTCAACATTACATCGTGGCAAAACCCCTTTAAACCTCCCTCTGCACTAAACTAGAAAATTCCCCCTGACTTCCCTCCCCTATCACCCCCGTCCCAGTGCTCCCGCCTCAGCGTGTGACCACAGGAGACGGGACGGTGGGGATGGGAGAGGCAAGTCGGGGAATTTCCTAGTTTAGTGCAGCAGAAGGGAGAGTTTTAAGACTTGGAAAACCCCTTTAATTACTACAGTGACCGGCTACATCAATTGGCTCGTGCAATAACTTCATTTTAGGATAAATCCTCCCTTCCCATGTATCTATGTGCACATAAAAGATCCTGGTACATGCACCGACCATCCACCCGCAATCATCCTGAGAGAGAAGGGGCCACAGCAGAGGTCCGACCTCTGGGGTCTGCAATCATCCTGAGAGAGAAGGGGCCACAGCAGAGGTCCGACCTCTGGGGCCGCACTGATCCTGAGAGAGAAGGGGCCACAGCAGAGGTCCGACCTCTGTGGCAGAACTGATCCTGAGAGAGAAGGGGCCACAGCAGAGGTCCGACCTCTGGGGCCGCACTGATCCTGAGAGAGAAGGGGCCACAGCAGAGATCTGACCTCTGGGGCCGCACTGATCCTGAGAGAGAAGGGGCCACAGCAGAGATCTGACCTCTGGGGCCGCACTGATCCTGAGAAAAGAAGGGGCCACAAGCAGAGATCTGACCTCTGGGGCCGCACTGATCCTGAGAGAGAAGGGGCCACAGCAGAGATCTGACCTCTGGGACCGCACTGATCCTGAGAGAGAAAGGGCCAAAGCAGAGATCTGACCTCTGGGACCGCACTGATCCGGAGAGAGAAGGGGCCACAGCAGAGATCTGACCTCTGGGACCGCACTGATCCTGAGAGAGAAGGGGCCACAGCAGAGATCCGACCTCTGGGGCCGCACTGATCCTGAGAGAGAAGAGGCCACAGCAGAGATCTGACCTCTGGGACCGCACTGATCCTGAGAGAGAAGGGGCCACAGCAGAGATCTGACCTCTGGGACCGCACTGATCCTGAGAGGGAAGGGGCGCCCGCAGTGATCTGACCTCTGGGACCGCCCTGATCCTGAGAGAGAAGAGGCCACAGCAGAGGTCTGACCTCTGGGACCGCACTGATCCTGAGAGAGAAGGGGCCACAGCAGAGATCCGACCTCTGGGGGCTGCACTGATCCTGAGAGAGAAGGGGCCACAGCAGAGGTCCGACCTCTGGGGGCTGCACTGATCCTGAGAGAGAAGGGGCCACAGCAGAGATCTGACCTCTGGAGCTGCACTGATCCTGAGAGAGAAGGGGCCCCAGCAGAGATCCGACCTCTGGGGGCTGCACTGATCCTGAGAGAGAAGGGGCCATAGCAGAGATCTGACCTCTGGAGCTGCACTGATCCTGAGAGAGAAGGGGCCACAGCAGAGATCCGACCTCTGGGGCCGCACTGATCCTGAGAGAGAAGGGGCCACAGCAGAGATCTGACCTCTGGGGCCGCACTGATCCTGAGAGAGAAGGGGCCACAGCAGAGGTCCGACCTCTGGGGCCGCACTGATCCTGAGAGAGAAAGGGCCAAAGCAGAGGTCCGACCTCTGGGGCTGCACTGATCCTGAGAGAGAAGTGGCCACAGCAGAGATCTGACCTCTGGGGCCGCACTGATCCTGAGAGAGAAGGGGCCACAGCAGAGGTCCGACCTCTGGGGCTGCACTGATCCTGAGAGAGAAGGGCCACAGCAGAGATCTGACCTCTGGGGCTGCACTGATCCTGAGAGAGAAGGGGCACAAGCAGAGATCTGACCTCTGGGCCGCACTGATCCTGAGAGAGAAGGGGCCACAGCAGAGATCCGACCTCTGGGGCCGCACTGATCCTGAGAGAGTAGTGGCCACAGCCGAGGTATGACATATGGGTCCTCACTGTTCCTGAGAGAGAAGTGGCCACAGCAGAGATCCGACCTCGGGGGCCGCACTGATCCAGAGAGAGAAAGGGCCCCAGCAGAGGTCGACCTTGGGGCCGCACTGATCCTGAGAGAGAAGGGGCCACAGCAGAGGATCCGACCTCTGGGGCCGCACTGATCCTGAGAGGAAGGGGCCACAGCAGGGGTCGACTTGGGGCCGCCACTGATCTGGGGAGAGAAGGGGCCACAGCAGAGATCTGACCTCTTGGGGCCGCACTGACCCTGAGAGAGAAGGGGCCAAACAGAAAGAGATCTGACCTCGGGGGCCCGCACTGACCCTGAGAGAGAAGGGGCCACACAGAGAGATCGACTCTGGGGCGCACTGATCCTGAGAGAGAAGGGGCCACAGCAGAGGTCCGACCTCTTGGGTATGCAATCATCCTGAGAGAGAAGTGGCCACAGCAGAGGTCGACCTCTGGGGTCTGCAATCATCCTGAGAGAGAGGGGCCACAGCAGAGATTGCCCTCTGGGACCGCAATGACCAAAGGGGAAAAGGGGGCCACAGCAAGATCCGACCCTGGGGCCGCATTTGACCCCTAAAAAAGGGGGGCCAAAGCAAGATTGACCTGGGGGGCCCGCAGGATCCTAGAGAGAAGGGGCCCAGCAGAGGTGACCTCGGGGGCTGCACTGATCGGAAAGAAGGGGGAAAGACAGAGATCTGACCTCGGGGACCGCATGACCCTAAAGGGGAAAGGGGGCCACAGCAGGATCCGACCTCTGGGGCCGCACTGATCCGGAGAGAGAAGGGGCCCCAGCAGAGATCTGACCTCTGGGGCCCTCCTGAAGTGATAAATAAACTCCTGTATTGTGTATCCGTTCTGCTCACATCACTAGCACAGTACAGGCCTCACAAAGGATTGTCTAAACTGGATATAATTGTACCAAACCCCACTTTTGGGAAGTATAAGTCAGTGCAGAAATGTGATAATACAATAGTAAAATATTGCAACAAAATGTATAACACAGTCAGGGAACAAGTACAGTCAGGTGTTCAGCAACCCCCCTATCTGCAGGCGGAGGAGCCCTTTCAATGGCTGCCATGATCATCCACACGGGACAGAGATACAAGGTCCTGGAGGCATCAGAGGTGGGATCCTGTGCGGCCCCCTTCAGGGTTAATAACCCTCCCTACGCCAGTTCTGTTTTAGTCAAAATTTAAACCCTCAATGAAACTTCCCCCTTGGGGAAACTGCGGCCGGGCGGCGTGCTCTTGGGGTGTGTGAACGCAGGCTTACCCCTCCATGGGGCATCAGTGCAGGGAGGGGGCAGCTTACCCCGGCCACCTGGACATTATGCAATATTGAGGAAACCAATGACGGAGGAGGCCCAATAGCAACCCCCGGGGGGAGCCGTGCCCCCCACGGACAAACACTTACTGCGGGGAATCCCGGAGTGTGTTGGCCTGCGTCGAGGACGGCGACCTGTGGTTTGTAAAGACTTCGCCCGGAGAAGTGTGGATCATGTGGTGCACCAGGTGCCCGACCGACGAGGGGCGAAGCCGCGTGCCCTCCTGAGTGAACGTGGCGTTCCGGCTACAACAGAAAACCTGGTTAGAAGGTCTGGACGTCCTAAAGGGGAACATCTCCCAAAACCCCTAATCTTCACACTTTGATTTCATTGCTTTCGGAAAGCTGGGTAAAAATCATTGTGAACTTTTAGTAGTTGTCAATCCCCTTCCCTTACCCCGGGACGGTAAATCTGCTTGGCTAAATATGGTCCTTGGAAGGAGAGGGGATACATCTGGATAAATAAGCAGTTCCGGGAAACAAAAACCACTGGGCAAGGGGCAATGGCCACCAGGACTACTGCCACCCAACTGCCCCGAACAAAAAAACACCTATCCCCAAATTTTTAAAGTTGATGGGGATGAGAATGAATGGGCTGTGGGGGTTTGAGCCGATTTTTAGGGGGCCCCCAGTGGAGTTGATACTTGGGGCCCACCATTTTTGGATACTTGGGGCCCACCCGTGGAGTGATCTCGGGGGGACCATGGAGATGATTTTCGGGGGGCCCCCATGGGGAAAATCTCGGGGGGACCATGGGGAATTTTCTCGGGCCCCCCCAGGGGGAATGATTCTCGGGCCCCACCAGGGAGGTGTTTCCGGGCCCCCCCCAGTGGAGGTGTTTCCCGGGGCCCCACCATGGAGGTGATTCTGGGGGCCCCCCATGGAGGGATTTCTCGGGGCCCCCCCGTGGGGGTGATTCCGGGGCCCACCATGGGGGTGATTCTCGGGGCCCCAGTGGAGGTGATTCTCGGGGGCCCCCCAGTGGAGGGATTCTGGGGGCCACCGTGGGGGTGATTCTCGGGGCCAACCCATGGAGATGATTTGGGGGCCACCAGGGAGATGATTCTCGGGGCCACCGTGGAGATGTTTCGGGGCCACCAGTGGAGATGTTTCTGGGGGGCCAAACAGGGGAGGTATTCTGGGGCCCCCACAGTGGGGTATTCCGGGCCCCACCAGGGGAGGTTTTCCGGGCCCCACCAGTGGAGGTGATTCTGGGGCCCCCCCCAGTGGAGGGGGGATTTCGGGCCCCCACCAGGGAGGGATTTGGGGCCCCCCACCAGTGGAGGTGTTTCCGGGGCCCCCCAGGGGGGAGGGTGATTCTCGGGGCCCACCAGGGGAGGTGATTCTCGGGGGCAACCAGTGGAGGTGATTCTGGGGGCCAACCGGGGAGGTGATTCTCGGGGCCCACCATGGAGGTGATTTCGGGGCCCACCAGTGGAGGTATTTGGGGGCCCACCAGTGGAGGTGAGCTGGGGGCCCCCCAGGGGAGGGATTCTCGGGGCCCCTGGAGGTTTTCTCGGGGCCAAGTGGAGATGATTCGGGGCCCCCATGGAGATGATTCGGGGGGCCACCATGGATTGATTCCTGGGGCCCCCCAGGGGAGCTATTTTTAGGTCCCCCTGGAGATGATTCTTGGGGGTCCCCCAGGGGAGATGATTCGGGGGGCCACCAGGGGGAGGGGGTTTCGGGGGCCACAGTGGCAGATTTTTGGGGGCCCCCCGGGAGGATTTTTGGGGGCCCACCGTGGAAGATTTTGGGCCACAGTGAGATGATTTTTGGGGGCCCCCAGTGGAGATGTTCTCGGGCACCAGTGGGATGATTCTCGGGGCCCAGGGGGAATGTTTCGGGGCCCACCAGGGGAGATATTTTGGGGGCCCCAGGGGGAGTTTTTTTTTGGGGGGCCCACCAGTGGGTGTTTGGGGGCCCCACCAGTGGAGTTGATTTCGGGGCCCCAAATGGAGGTGATTCTCGGGCCCCACCGTGAGGTGTTTCCCGGGGGCCCCACCTGGGGGGTGATTCTTGGGGCCCCACCAGTGGAGGCGTTTTTTTGGGGCCCAAACCCGGGAGGTGATTCTCGGGGCCCCACCAGTGGAAAGGTATTTTTTTTCACCCCCCCCAACCGGTGGGGTGATTCCCTTGGGGGGCCCCCAGTGGAGTGATTTTTGGGGGCCCCATGGGTTGATTCTTGGGGCCACCAGGGGGTTTTAATTCTTGGGCCCCCAGGGGAGTTGATTTTTGGGGGCCCACATGAAGGTCATTCTCGGCCCCAGGGGGAGTTGATTCTTGGGCCCCCAGTGGAGGTAAATTTCGGGGCCACCAGTGGAGGTGATTTTGGGGTCCACAGGGGGGAAAATTTCTTGGGGCCACCAGGGGTTTGATTCTTGGGCCCCCTGTAGTGATTTTTGGGGCCCCCCCAGGGAATTGACTCTCGGGGCCCCCACCTACAGCACCGACATCCCTCTTGCTTTCTGCCTTTCTTTCTCTGCCCTTCTCCTTGCAGACCCACTATGCCCAGGAGTCCATCAGGGGGTTCCCCTGCCCCTCTGTGGGCCGGCCCAAACCTGCCTTATTGGAAATCGTGACATTGGCCACAGTGATTGTGACCCAGCTTTCATCTACGGCCGTGTAAAAAGGCCCAAATCGGGGCTCTAAATGGGCCCCAGTAGATTTGGGGCTCTGGGGGGGGCGGCGGGAGGGTTGGGGTTTCCCCCTCTCATTCGACAGGGAGCTCCTGCTCACCACCTCCCAGTCCATATCGCTGACCAGCTTACGTGACAATGGTTTACTGGGAGACCTGCGGAGAGAGAACCAACATTAGAGGAAGGAAACATTGCTACCCACATCTGCTCTACAACATGGCTGGAATCTCTACAGTGCTCATCCTGTGCTTCCTGGTGCATGAACTACAGTGAAGACTGACCCTAGCACACGTATGGCAGTGGTTATGACATCACACAGTGATGCTATTGTGCGGCCCCTTTTAGATTTTGGGGTGGGCAGGGAGGTATTGTGTAGTACAAATCCCCATATTTACTTCTATTTGACAGCCCTGAAATTCATCGCCCCCTGTGACCGCACAGTGTCAGCTGCCTAACAAGTTTAATGTGTAAAACCTGGTCCTCTTGGTTGGTCTCACCCCCCGCCCCCGCGAAGACCAGACCTTGTATCTTAGAAAATGTAATATCACAGACAAATTTAAAGGGGAAACACAGCGGAGTCGGGGACCACGAACTCTCTGCCCGTCTACGTCTGATCTTATAGGAGGTTTCATTCTGATTTCAAAGGAATCAATTAGCATTATATAAGGATCAGGTGTACAAGTTTTCTCATTTCAATTTTTGTTTTCACTACCCCCCAAGATCTACGCTTGCTGTCACTGAATGGAAACTGAAAATTTGGGGTTCCCGGGTCTGCTCCCCTCCCTTTTATTTTAGAACGGGAAAGGGATTTAAAAGCTTTTTTTTAAGGGGTTGCCCCTTGAGGGATTCAAGAATGGGTCCGGTTTTTCATTGGATTTTTTACATGGAATCCCCAAATTCTTTTTAAATTTTGTCTCAATCTTAAAGGGGGGCCTCATACACTATTCCTCCCTCATCCTTTTTTCTTAGTTTCATTTTCAAATTTAGGGGGCATTTTACCCCGGGTTCTAATGGCTGCAGAAAAAGCCGGGCTGTAGCTATACAAAAAAAAAAAAAAAAAAAAAAAAAAAAAAAAAAAAAAAACCCCGCTGGGAGCCTATCAGGGAGAGATGAACAGGTCTTAGCTATAGAAACCCGGCTGGGACCTTCAGGAGAGATGGAACAGGTCGTTAGCTATAGCAACCAGCGCTGGGACCCTTTAGGGGAGATGGAACATCTGTACTATAGGACCATTTGGGAGCCTATCAGGGGGAAATGGAACAGGTCTGTACTATAAACCGCGCTGGCAGCCCATAGGAGAGAGGGGAAAAGGTTTTTACTATATGGGCCGTGCTGGCAGCTACCTGGAGATTGAAGGTCTGTAGCTATGTGACCCGTGCTGGGACCACAGGAGAGATGGAAAGGTCTGATATAGTGAAAACCGTGCTGGCCCAAAGCCTTCAGGAAGATGGAAAAGGGCTTACTATGTACCCTTTCGGGGCCATCAGGAAGATGGAAAAGGTCGTAGCTTCAACCCTGTGGCGCCCATCAAGAGATGGAAAAAGGTCTGATATTGCCCTGTTTCACCTTCAGGAGAGATGGAACAGTTTTTAGCTTTATGACCAGGCGGGCACCTATAAAGGAAATGAACATCTGTGCTATAGTGACCAGTGCTGGCAGCCTATCAAGAGAGACGAACGGCCGTACATATGACCTTTCTGGGACCTATCAAGAGAGACTGAACAGGGCTGTAGCTAAGGGCCCCTGCTGGGCCTTCAGAGAGGGTGAAAAAGTTCTTAGCTAGTGACCTGGGATGATCACCCAATACAAGAGGGGGTATCTAGGGGAAAAGGTAGGACACGGAATGGAACAATTGCAAAGGACTTTTTTTGCAAAATCTTTAAAAAATAAAAAACACGATCCCTGATAACAACCCTTTAGGTTAGGGACAATAATCTCTTTTAATGTTAATTCGGGAACTTTCTCATGTATAAAATAAAAAACCAAAAACAAATCCTCAAATCATAGATCTGGTGATCTTTTAAGACGTCAAATCTTTTTTCTGGCCGGTGGGGCCCTTAAGACCCGACTTGGACACGGGCCAAAGGGGGGGGGGCGGGGGGTATGGGAATTTCCCAAAGTAACAATGAAAAAATAAGGGTCCCCCAAAATTCGGGCCTCTGGAAGTTGGGGGACACCACTGCGGACCCAAAGGGGACCCTGGGATACAGACGGTCGCGCTGGGGTCAGAAAGGGTCGGGAAAAAGCGAGCCCAGGCCGATCGGGGGAAAAAGGCGGCGGAAGGTCCTAACAACTGGGCGCTGTCCGTAGAATGTGCATAAAACTAACGCGAGAGAAAGGGATTGTTCACACGGTGTTTTTTGGTCCAATTTTTGGATCCGAAAAAACGCAGCGGGGATCGGGTCCCACAGGGATCCACATGAGCTGGTGTTTTAAAGCGTTTTTGGGTTAGCAGGGTTTTACTCTTACTTTTCTAGGGCTCCTGCTACGTTTTTTGGATGAAGAATTGACTTGTCAATTCTTGGGGAAAGGGTCCCAAAACCAAATTAAAAAGATTGGTATCATCGTGTTTTCAAAAAAAAGCAATGTAAATCATACTGCACCTTATTAAACGTTTTCGTCCATTTTGGGTCCAACAGAGGATCCAAATACGTAGAAAAAGTAGTTCACAAGGACCCCAAAACGCCCTGTGAAAAACCTAAGGCATGTTTCCATGGGTTATCCCCGCCGAATTTTGGGCGGATTTCGCCCCCAATTTC
>JAODAL010066524.1:0-17716 GCA_025379985.1 Phyllomedusa bahiana | reverse complement strand
GACGGGGCCCCCTCCATCCTCTAAAAAAGGGGAGTATTGGAGTTGCCAGGGATGAGGAAGCACAATAATCCATATGTACTCCCCTTCCTCCTGAATTCTGTCGTGGGCCCCATTTTTAGATCTACTTCCTCTCGATCTACCCCTAGAAGTTATAGCTGTCTGTGAATTAGTGTCTGAAGATTCTGCGTCTGATGACACCACTTCTCTTGGGATAGTCGGTTTTGTTTTCAAAAAGTTAAATGCTTTCCCTTCTTTGAATTCCTGAACCAATAGTTTCAGGTGTGGGATCAATTACGCAGAATGTAGGAATCTATATAGATAACATCTTACAGAATTTTGTTACTACATTACCATCCTACATAAGAGACACCTCTGACCTTTGCCAGACTTAAAGGGATTTCTGTCAATAAGGATGTAATTTTGGGATCTATAGATGTGAAAGTTTTACAGCAATATTCCACATGACATAGGGATTCAGGCAGTAAAATATTTTTTGTCTACAAGGAGTACAGAATTCCAGGGTCATAATGCCTTTGTGATTAGACTACTGGATTTTGTTCTGAGACATAATTTTTTTTGTGTTTCCACCAAGACCTTCCCACAGCTCAGGGGCACTGCAATGGGGAGCCCTTGCGCTCCCGCATATGCAAATCTGTTCCTGGGCTGGTGGGAGGCTACCTTGGTGTCCCCACCGGGGGATGATCAGTTGCCCCCCCAGATTTTATTCTGGGGGAGGTATATAGATGACATCATAATCCTCTGGGAGGTCACAAGGTGTGATTTGATTTTGAAGAATTTGTTGCTCAACTTAACAAACAATAAGATCGGAATGCATTCACCTTTGAAATGCAGGAGAGGTGCCTACCCTTTTTGTGTCCTAATTATCAAAGACATGAATGGTAATATCCATCCCGATATGTACAGAAAACCCACAGAACCAACAGCTTGCTGCATTGGGACAGTTATCATCCCTTACCGTAGAAGGGGAATACCAAAAGGTCAGTTCTTACGAGTTAAGAGAAACAGCTCTAGAGAAGAGGCCCTTCAGGAACAGTCACAATGTTGAGAATGGGTTTTCTGAATGGGGGAAATATCCCCAAGGGTCTTAGAATCGCATTCCTACATGCGCAAAAAAACGGATAGAGAACATTGTTACAAACAGATCCCGGAGGACAGGGAAAATAATGAGGTGCGGTCTAGTGGCATACATTGATGACAGGAATCAAGAGGTGTTTCAGATTTTACAAAAATATTGGGGGGATACTAGAGTTGGATCAGGACTTAGAAGGATATCTTCCTCACGTCCCTGATAACATATAGAAAAGGTAGATCATTAAGGACAGATTGGTCCATAGCCACTACCACCATTGCCCTCAGGAGGCACCTGGCAGAAAAAAAGACCGATTGGTAATGTTCAAATGTGGACAGAGATGTGTGGCTTGTCCATAATACAACAAACCAAAGTTCCTTTAAAAGTGCCTCTAATGGGAAACATTTAACATTGGGATTTTGCTAACTGTAGGACAGAAGGTAGTGTATATGTTGCACACCTGCCCTTCCACTCGACTACATAGGGAAAACTAAAATGTTTTAAAAGAAGAGTGGGAGAACATTGGGAGATATACGGAAATAGAGAGACACTCCAGTAGCACGACAAGTTTGGGAACATCATAATGGAGAATGGGAATCCCTGCGTTTTGTGATTTTTAGAGGTTGTGAGACCATCCCCCGGGGGAGGGGAATGGGATAGACGAATCTTATGTAAAGAGGCCCAAGGGAAATTTATCGAATGGAGTCGGTCCACCCAAGGGCCTAAATGAAACTCTACAATTTGGGTGTTTCATTGAATAAACCTGAATTATATTACCTTGGATCTGTACACACATTTTTGCCTTTTACTCTCCACAGAGGACCATTTGTAATTCTTAAAATGAGACCATAAGGTACATATCAGTTATATTTATTAATTTGTTTATTGTATTCACTGAATCCCTATAGCATGATAACTCATGTCAGCTTAGGACAGTGAATTTCAGTGCCCCGTGCTATAGGCCCTGCTTTATGCCCATACCTATAGATAAATATCTAACACTCATCGGAAGTATAGAGTGTTTATAGTCTTTATGAAAATTACCTAGTCTATTTTACTTAATCCACCCTAAGGATTGTTAATAAGGTGGAACCTAACGGTATAGTATATGTTGCTGGGTTTTATTGCACCGGAATAACTGCTTCCGGTTAGCATATCCGGACCTGCGCACTTCGGGTCGGGATGCTGGTGAGTCGCCGACCTGGCAGAGGATTTTAGACATGCGCACTAGCACATCCGGGACGCCGCACGTGTCGGCAGTCTTTGCCCGGATGTGCGTACATATGGGACAGGAGCCCAGCAACAGGTAGAAATAATATCCTGGCCTTATTAGACTAGGGATCAGGTAATGGGCGTTATTACTATACATTATAGGGGCCGTTTAAGGTATTTATAAGGGAACGGAGGTGATTTACTCCGTCTCCCTTACATCTTGGGTGCCAGCATATCAAAGTGCCGCGAGGGCTATTTAGCAACCAACCTGGCGGCATATAGAAAAAGTATACATCTCTTTATCAGACATAAAAAGGTTGTAAATTGTTGTATATAGCGTTAGAATATTGATTCTAACAGCAAGTGGTTTTTTTTTTTCCCCTGATGAACCCTAATAAAAGGGAGAAACGCGTCGGGATGGCTGGGGGTACAAGGTTTAGGGTGCACATACATACAATAAAAATTTTCTGTCATTAAGCGGAGCCGCCCTTTTTCGGGGCGATTACCCACGCTGCAGATTTTACTGCACTATAATGGTATATGTTGGTAATGTATAGGGGTATAGGTCACGTATTTTTAGGGTATATCAGTAAAAGTTAAGTTTTAACAGGGATTATAATTTTGCAGTGATACTTGTATAATTCTCTGTTGGTATTGAATTGTAGTTTAATAGAGGATCGGAATACTTCCTCCTTAAGGGGCCGGTCCTTTTCCAACTCTAGACACCAAAATCCGATGCAAAATAAGAATACAACTGATAAAGTTATATCCAATAAAAACAGCAAAGCACAGGAGGGGTCAATTATCTCAGATAGAGCTGCTAAAATACAGGTACCACAGGAGTTGTCAAGCACGACCGACAACGCTACAGATACATTACATGTAGAAAGATATAACCATCTAGGGGCCCGTCCGAAAATAGTTCCAAATATAACTGATAAGGTTTTCTCTGAAAGCATTAGGAATCGCGATATGGGTAATAATAAGATTCCTCAAAATAAAATTAGTATGAGTGCTTCACAAGGCCTAATAGATGATGTGTCTTCTGAAAATAGTATAATTCACAACACAAATAAAAATCTGTCTTCCCCTCCAAAAATTCCCATTATTATGGACCTTGATTCGATGTCATTGACAACTATGTTGGACTTTGAGAAAAATTATACTAGATTCATTTCTATGGATACCATACAGCCAGACTCCATAGCCAGCAATTCTGAGAACCCACTGGGGAATTCTCAGAATTTTCTACATTCTCCAACAGTGGAGGTTGAACCGCCTTCTAAGATAAGAGAATTTTCACAGCAGGCGCAGTTAATAGATTTAATAGATTTATTAGAATTAATAGATTAATAGATTTATTAGATTTATTAGAATTAATAGATTAATAGATTTGAGCAGATTAAAATTATTATTATTATTATTATTATTTATTTTAGAGCGCCATTAATTCCAGGGCGCTGTACATTTAAGGGGAATTACATACATAACAAATGTTGAACAAATACAATGGTGACAAAAATGACTAGTAACTGAAACAGAGAGGAAAGAGGACCCTGCCCGCGAGGGCTTCCAAATCAGATAGTTTCTGTCCCAGTCTATCACATTCACCCCTTTCTTTATCACAAATAACAACACATGACACGTCTATTATTTCATTGGACGAGTCACAATCGAACTTGATTAATTTAACACCGTTTTTTTTTGTCGAGGTTCCCCAGAACACAGCAATAAACTTATCACCAAAGAAAAGCATTCGGACAAAAAGAAAAGGTTCCATAGAGGTAGTAGGGGAGGAACCCTTAGGAAAAAAAGATTGCTTACGTCACCAAGAATGAATAATAGTCTAGTCACATATAATTTAGGTGATAATGGTATATTCAATTTGTCCTGTCACATCCTCACACACGGAGAAATGGGATTACTTAGCAAGGGGTTATACTTTTGTCCCACTAACAACAAAGTAGACCAATTTTCACTCTTTCTCGATATTCACAAATATATACGTAAATTAACTTTGAAACGTCACTTTATCGCTAACCCTGTGACAAACCAGGAGACAGATACTAGTTCATCTGCATTAAATGAATTTAATTTGAAGCCCAAATCCAATTTTTACCCTGTCAATTCTCAGGGCCACTATTTGAAAACTTTCCAGGAATTGGTATTATCTGACTTACAAAAATTGGAACCTGGGGCAACCAGATCCAATTTGACAAAAGAACAATCTAAGGCCTTGATAAGTCTCCAATCGAATAAGGATATAATCATTCGTCCGGCTGATAAAGGAGGAGGAGTGGTCCTCCTTAATTATGATGATTATCATAAGGAAGCATTGAAAATTCTTTCAGATGAAACATATTACAGTTTACGTTCCCATGATCCTTTTGCAGACATGCAAAGGGAATTAAATGTTTTTTTTCAAGAGACCCTAAAGGATGGTATAATAGACAACAAGTTGAAACAATTTCTGTTCAACAAAGAGCCAAGAATACCATTTTTTAATTATCTGCCCAAACTACATAAATGTCTTTTGTCACCACCGGGGAGGCCCATAATATCGGGCATAGATTCGCCCACAAGTAATTTAGCTCATTTCATCGACCTACATTTACAAAAAGATGTAAAAGAGCTTGATAGTCACCTCAGAGATTCTGGCCACTTGATTGAAATTCTTTCTGATCTAGAAATCAAAGAAACATGTAGTTTTCTAAGGCTATGTTCACATGGCTTAAAATGGGCCGTATTTCGGTCCGTAATTACGCGCCGAAGTGCACAAATTACGGGCTGAAAACGGCCCATTCATTACGGTAATGCACAGTTCTCATAGAGAACTATGGATTACGTCTCCTCTCCCCGCCTGGCGAAGCCGCCGGGCGGGGAGATAATTGACATGTCACTTTCTAGCGGCGTATACGCGCCATTAGCAGTGATTGTCTATGGGCCGGCGAAGTGCCGGCCCCCCGCTCACTCCCCCGCTCCTGCCCCGCCCCCGTCCACACGGCGTAATTGCGGGGCGTAATTACGCCCTGCAAATACACTGTGTGAACATAGCCTAACTCTTGATGTTTCGTCATTGTACTCTAACATCCAGCACAATCTAGGTATAAAATGCGTTGAACATTTTCTGAAAGGGGATGAAAGTCTTACTGAATCTTTTAGAATATTTTTGTTGAAGGGTTTACAATATGTCTTGGAAAATAATTATTTTCAATACAATGGCGCCACCTATTGGCAGTTAAGGGGTACTGCAATGGGTTCGAAACTTGCGCCCTTATGCAAACCATTCAGGGGGTTGCTTTGAATGGAAACTTTAACCATATAAAAATCAATATTTTTTCGTCTTTAAAAGTTTTTGTGTCTTTTTATTGTCTGGCGGGGCCAGGAAAAATACTAAATTCTTATGATTTAAATAACAAAATTTTGGTATTCTTTCACCCCCCACAAAACCTTTTGGAAATTAATTTCCCTTTGATTTAAAAATCCCCCGGCGAAGCAATTCTTTACACAATATTTTAAAATGGTGGAACCAACGTTTTTTTGAGTTTTCGTGCGCACTATAAACCCCTGGAAACAATATTCCTTTTAGGGCCCAACAAAAAAGGTTAGAAGAAATTGCAAAAGGGGTGGGTTTATAAAAACCCAAAATTTTGGAAAAGCGGTTTTGTAAAATTATCCAACGCTTTTAAAATATGCCTATAAAAAAAAGGGGTTTTTATCACAGAAACAGTGTTGATAAATCCTCACTCCCACAACAAAAATCCCTTCAAACAGATTGTGCATTAATAACGCAATATAATCCCCCCAAAAAAAAAAACGGGAGTGTACAAAAACACTGGCTGTTATTCAACAAGATCTATTTTGAACAAATTTTTCCCTAAAAACCCCTCATTGTATAAAAAAGGGGCCCCCAAACTTAAAGGGGGATCCTGGACCAAGTAGGAACGAAAAAAGATGTATCAAAAAAGTGAAGTTACCTTGGGGTTTGGTAGTGTTCAATGTAAAGCTCCAGGATGTTATTTTCAGAGTATTTTTATCCCAAAATATGTTGAATCTGCTAAAAAAAAGGAAGTTTCAGACAAACACTTTTTATTTTGCGGGTCAAATTTCCGTCATTTTGTGATTCATGCACATGTGGATCCAGTTGGGGGGCTAATAGTCGTTGAGAGTACTCAAAACGGACTAGATGCAGTATAAAAAAAGGGGACCCCGGAGAGGGGTAACCCTTAAAGAGGAAATTTTCCAGAATTTTGAGATTTTAAAAATTCCCCCAGAAGAACAGAAAACCCCCTGATAGTTTCCCAGCAATTTTCAGAAAGGGAATATTTGGATGTAAACTTAAAAAACATTAAACCCGCGGGTTTAAACGAATAGTAAATAATTCCAAATTTGCCAATCGTATAGTCATATAGTAACCCTGCTTTCATATTTTTTTCACATGATGAAGGATTCCTTGGAAGAATATCTTTATATACTTTGTTTTTGCATTACAAATTTTAACATAACCAAAAATTTTCAGTTTTCTTCTAAATAGTTCTATCTTAGTATAGATATTCAATAGATGATAAAATCAGTATTCTAATTTAAGGATATAACAAAAAGTCAGTTTATTTATAATGTTTTTTAAAGGACAAAGACTAAAATTGTCCCCACTCATTTCTTTTTTAAGATGACATGTGGTGGGAGCTCAATTTACGTTTTATATATGTTTTTTTATTTTGGGTGTGATAGGTGCATTGTTTTTTTCACTTTAATTATTTTAGATTTTTTTTTTTTTTTTTTTTTTGGTATTATCCTTGTTTTATCCAAAGAGTTTTATAAATATTCTTTAAAATATTATATATTAATCCACTAACCCAATTGTCAGTGTTTCTTTTAAATCAGGTTCTTTTAGTATAATATATACAATGTACTAAAATCGTTTCCCCATAAAAGGTTTTAAACAATTTCGTTTATATGTATAATTTTTTATATGTGCACAAAAACATAAATTTTCCATCATTAATTTTTTTAGATGTAAGTGGTGGCAGTCAATTGTGCTTATATATATGTTTTTAATTCTGGATGTGTAGATGTATTAGTTTATTAATTTTAAACTATTATGGATTTTTTTAATATAATTTTTTTTTTTTGTTTAAGCTCATTATCCTTGTTTTATCCAATGAGTTTTACTTAATAAAATTATATAGATAATTTCCGCCTACCCTTTGGTCAGGCGTTGGATATGATAGCATATAGTTTTGGGGTTTTATATAGTTCACTCCTATGCAGGAATTATTGGTTTAGATGTTGGATTAAATAATTGGCAACAAAAATGACATTTACAAAGATTTTCCATTGAAAGATTTTTGGAAATTTTTTGGGTTTTTGAAACAAAGTAGCGCTAAATTTTAAACAGGCTCTAGGGGCCCAAAAAGTTCAGCATATTTGAAAAATGTATACTTTGACAGGGATACATGCTAGGCTACCAGGGGTTGGGCACATATGTAAAGTAGGAGGGGCTCGGTGCAGATATCACTGAAATTCTTTAGTGTTTTGTAACAATGTTTTGTTTTCATTGTTATTTCTGCCTTCTAAATGTGAAAGCATCATGTGATTGGTGGAAAATCCCCAAATTTTTTTGTAAAATCATTATAAAAGCCGCCAGAAGGGGATTGGTTTCTTCTGAGGAGCGGGGTTTTGCCGAAAACGCTCAGGCCTTGTACATTTTTTTTGAGATTTTACCCTTTTTTTAAAAAAAATAAAACCCGAAAAGGACATTGTTTTTTTATCCCCTAAAAGGAGGCTGAAACCCCGTTTTTTTTGCTTTTTTCTAATTTTACCTAGCATACGCGCACACGGATCCCTGGTCCCGAGACGAGGGGTTACAAAGGGATATTATAGTTTTTGGAGTTGTGTCATTTATGAATTAATAAAAAAATTTTTAAATAGATGAATTTGAAATTTTGGATTTTTTAAGGGGAAAAAGGGGAAATAGTATGGGGGAAGGGTTTTGGGAAAAAGGGGGAAAAGAAGGTTAAAATTTTTTAAAAAAGAAGAAAAGATAATAGGGAAAGGGTAAAAAAGGTAAAGTTGGTTGTAGAATGGGTGGGTGTTTGGGAAAAAAGGGGGATGTGAAAAAGTTATGGGTAGAAATAATGGGAAAGATATTTTTAGATGGAAAGAATGGGTAGAAGGAGAGGAAAAGGGGTTTAATGAAAAAGAAGGGTTTTAATTAAAGATGTTAGAAAAGATATAAAGGAAAGGGGAAAATATTTTAAAAAAATTTTGGAAGGTAGAGTAAAGGAAAGGGGGAAAAGAAGAAAAAGTAGGTGATAATAAGATTAAAATTGGGTAAAAGAGATGAGATGGGATAAAAGAACCCGGGGAAAGGGTTTGGGGATAATCTGGTGTTTGGGGTAAATTAGTAATAATAGAAGAGTAGTTTAAAATGAAGTAAAAAATGGGATGGGGAAGGAAAGTAGAAATTTGGGGGGGGGGGAAAAAGGGGTTTTAGGGAAAAAAGGGGTGTAAATTGGGGTTTGTTTGTAAACACAAAATGACTCACAGTTTAGGACGTTCCCCGGCGGCCCTGACAGCCCCCCGGGTCATTCTTTGGTTCTCTGGCGAGTTCTCCCATTTTTTTCCCCTTTTTTAAAAAAGGTGGAAGTAAGGGCACGGGAAACCGGGGGCCATGGGGACGGCCAAAGGCCCAAAAAGGGAGGGGCCCGGACGGCTCCAGTGGCCCCAAGGGGCCCGTAAAGGGCCACCCCGTTCCCCCCCCAGGGGTTTTTGCCCCTAAAGATAAAAAAAGGGCCTTTTTTTTTATGGGCCAAAAACAGGGGCCCCCAAAACCCCCAAACCCCCGTCCAAGGCCAAAGGGGGGGATTAACCTCTAAAGGGGGGACCCTCCTCTCCTTTATTTAGATGGTCACCCAGGGGTAACCCAAATTAACTAGAAAAAAGTACTTTTTGAAAAATTTTTGGGGGGGTTTTAATATTTTTAAAAACCGGGGGTAGATTTATTAAAACTTTGGTTATTAACTAAAACGATAAAAACAAAGGGAATTTAATTTAGTGAAGATTTTTTTTGCATTAAAGGGGGAGTTTTAGATTAATAAAAACCGGGGGCCGGGTTTAGATAAAGATGAGGAAGTATGAGATGTGAAAATATGAGATAGAAGATAGATAGATAGATAGGTGATAGATAGAGAGATAGATAGATAGGAGATAGATAGATAGATAGATAGATAGATAGATATGGGATAGATAGGAGATAGATAGATAGATAGATAGATATGGGATAGATAGATAGATCTATAGTAATCCATCACAAGATGATCTCAGCAGTGAGGAGCTGTGTGCTGCCGTCCTGCCTATCTTGTCCCCTGCAGCACATTGCACCCATCCTGCGGTCATTCTGGTGATAATACTCTGCAGTCAGATTGTTCATCCACCATTTCTTCTCCTCACAGCTCATCACATTTTGCTGGAGTTCAATCTGGTGGAAGCTAAGGAGCACGGCCTGACCCTGGAGGTGCAGCTGATCAGTGTGGACACCGGCACCAGCAAGGCCAAGCTGACAGTGTAAGGGCCTGGAGCGCATGCTCTGCAGCTGACGCCGTGTCTGTAGCGCTGTACAGGTCACCACCCTCCAGTATCCACCCGCCAGGCGGCTGTGCCCTCTTGACCAGTTAGTCATGGCGGCCTTTCTTGCATGTGGCCTAATGCAGTGGTGCCCACAAACCTCTCCCAAACCTCTGATCCATACGGCCCCATAAGGGCTTGATTAACCCCTTCTGCTAAAGCTTAGGGGATCCCTCCTGCTCCCGTCTTCTATCTACGCTATAGGTGCACCCAGGGGTGCTAATGGCCACACACACCTCTAGACCTCCAGAGGACACAGCCTACATTTTACTGTACATTATTACTGGGTGATAGTAGTGATAGTATTCCTGTCATACTCCTGGTGGTCCAGAGTGGTGTAGGGGTTAATACTTAGGTGGTCTATTACATCTATTAACCTGGATATACATTATTACAATGGGAGCTTTCCAAGTTAGTGATAGTATTCTTGTTCTTGTCATGTCAATGGTAGTCGAGTGGTTTAGAGGTTAATACCAAATATCCCTGGTGGTCTGTGTTGGAGAATGGGTTAACATTAATATACATTATTAAATTGGGAGTCTTTTGAGACAGTTAGTGAAAGTATTCCTGCCATATGCCTGGTGGTCTAGAGTGGTTTAAAGGGTTAACATCTAATATCCCTGGTGGTCTCAAGTTAATAAGGGGTTAACATTTATATACATTATTACACTAGGGGGCTTAGTAATAGTATTCTTATCATACTCTTGATGGTCTAGAGTGGCTTAGGGGTTAATATCTAATATCCCTGGTGGTCTAGAGTGGTTTAGGGGTTAATATCTAATATCCCTGGTGGTCTGTAGTGAATAAGGGGTTTGCATTAATGTATAGGATGACATTGGGAGTCTTTGGTGGTAGTAATAGTATTCCTGTCATACTCCTGGTGGTCTAGAATGGTTTAGAGGATAATATCTAATTATCGCTGGAGGTCTAGAGTGGCTTAGGGGTTAATATCTAATATCCCTGGTGGTCTGTAGTGAATAAGGGGTTTGCATTAAAGTACATGATGACATTGGGAGGCTTTGGTGTTAGTAATGGTAATGGTTAGTAATTCCTGTTATTCTCCTGGTGGTCTAGAGTGGTTTAGGGGTTAATATATAATATCCCTGGTGGTCTAGGGTGGCTTAGGGGGTCGATATCACATATCCCTGGTGCTCTGTAGTTAAGAAGGGGTTAACATTCATATATATTTTTAGTAAGGAGGTTCAGTAATAGTATTCTTATACTCCTGGTGGTTTAGGGGTTAATATCTAATACCTTTGGTGGTCTAGGGTGGTTTCGGGGTTATATTAATATCTTGGGGTCTAGAGGGGTTTTGGGGGTTTAAATATCTAATACCTTTGGTGGTCTAGGGTGGTTTCGGGGGTTAATATCTAATATCTCTGGTGGTCTAGAGTGGTTTAGGTGTTAATATATAATATATCTGGTGGTCTAGGGTGGTTTAGGGGGTTAATATCTAATATCTCTGGTGGTCTAGGGTGGTTTAGGGGTTAATATCTAATATCTAGTGCTCTGTAGTTAATAAAGGGTTAACATTCATCTACATTTTTAGTAAAGAGGCTCAGTAATAGTATTCTTATACTCCTGGTGGTCTAGAGTGATTTTTGGGTCATCCAATTCTCACCTGATTTCCATGTCAGGGAGGGGCAGTTGTTCTCATAGGAAATCACTAATTACTCCTATAAACTTGCCTTTCGTCCAGGCCCAAGCTGGCCCTGGAAGGTCTGGCCCTGGTGGCCCACGGGACCCCTCTGTGCCGGGTGGACATGGTCGCGCTTCGGACCAGCGGCTCGTGGATACCTTTGAGAAGAAAGAAAGAATTCCGGGGGCGGCTGTGCCTGGCGGAGCTGCCCATGAGCAACAGGTAGGAAGATCCCCCGCCCTGGACCTCCTCCTGGCAGGTTACATCTGTTCCTGGGAAAGCTGAGTGAACATCATTTGGCGGGCCTGCCAAGAGCAGGCCCACGACTTAAAGGGGCTCTCCGCTGGGAACATAATAGCAGGGAGGGGAATGGGTGGGGGGACCACAAACTTTCTAACCTATTCCATCCTTCACCAGTTCCATGATTTTTGCTTGCTGTCAGTGAATGGAAACAATCCTTTTTAACTAATCATTCCCAACGAGATTTGTAAAATTTACCCAAAAATTTGCAATAACAAAATCTCCTTTTCCCCTGATACTTTGGACAATGTTCAGTGCAGGCCCCTGAAAGGGGTTGCTTACTGGATGAAACTGTAAAAACTGCTGCATGGAAGTATAATATGAAGATGGAAATAAACATGCTTTTTTCAATGACAGCAAGCAAATTTTGAAATGGTGAGGGTGGACCCCTCTTCCCAGTGACCCGGCCCTTGGTTCCAACCTTTTTCTTTTGGGGCAGGGATGATCTGTTTCCCCCAAAGCTGACTTTCCCCGGGCGGCGAATGATAAAAACCTGGGGGGACATCAGAGGCCGCCACTGCCAGAGACCGGCGACCACGTACCTCCCAGAGGAGCATCATAACCACAGGAACCGACACATTGTGACGACTGTCAGTGAATAACAAGTTTCTTTTAAGACTTCTTTAGCGTCGTAAAGGGAAAAAATTCTTTTTCCCGTCAGGCGGGAAAACCCCGCCCCCTATACTTGCACAGCTGGGGTTTGTTAAAATTTTGGTTTCAGGGGAGGAAATACAATCTGCACTGATACATTGTAACAAATGATCAGCACAGAGGCCTGTGCTGCTGCTGTGTTGACTTCACGGAGGACTGCCCAATGAAAAATTGCCAAATTCAGTTGAAGGTAGGAGTTCTGTACAGGTCTGTGATTGTACAAGGTAATTTTTTTATTTACTGACAGCAACGGGAAATTTAAATTTCACATTTTTTCCCCTTTTTTCTTTTTATTTTAACATTACATTTTCAAGTACGTTGCTGTCAGTGAAGGGAAAAATTTGTTGTTTTACAGTAAACTGAAAACCCCTCTGCCTATCTTTCCAGCAGGGTTTGTTACAATGATCTCAGTTAGAAACCCCTTTGTAAACTCTAGACGATCTTTATTGATGATAACGTAAAAAAAAACCCCAATGTCAAAAATGTGGGGTAAAAAAGGGGATTTTCATTTATGCCGCAAAAAGAGAGTTATTTATGGTTTTTCGCTTTGTAAAATTTGAAGCTTTGTGTTTTCAAAATTCGTTTGTGTCGTGAATGAGAAAAAAACCCGTTGCCATTAAAACCTAAAGGCCCCTCCCGACCCCTCTTCCAAGTGTGGGGGGTTTTTTCAATGATCTCCGGTTTTCTTAGTTTAAAAACCCGGGGAAAAATCTGGCTGTCATTCAACAAAAAAAACAGAGAGAGGTTTTTCCTGCGGGCGCCCCCCCCCCCCGCCCCCCCCCCCCCCCCCCCCCCCCCCCCCCCCCCCCCCCCCCTTGCCCCCCCCTCCCCCCCCCCCCCTCCCGTGGGCGCCCCCCCCCCCCCCCCCCCCCCCCCCCCCCCCGCCCCCCCCCCCCCCCCCCCCCCCCCCCCCCCCCCCCCCCCCCCCCCCCCCCCCCCCCCCCCCCCCCCCCCCCCCCCCCCCCCCCCCCCCCCCCCCAAAAAACCCTCCCCCCCCCCTTGAGAGGGTTTTTGTGCGTGCTGCGAGGATTCTGCACTGATAAAAAGTCACAAAATCCCCTGAAAAAGGGTAGGAATTTTGTAAGGCTTGTTAAAAAAGGTATTTTCTTCACTGAAGAAGAAAAGGGAGCTTTTTTGGGCTTTCTGATTTTAAATCTTTGGTTTAAAACCATCGTTTATAAATCCATTTGCTGTCAGGGGGGGAAACCCCTTGTTTGTTATAGAGCTGAAAACCCGTTTGCCCCGATTTTTCTCAAGCTGGGGTTTGTTAAAATGACCCCGTCTCTTCTCTTAGTTTAAATTTCCGACAGAACAATGATCGGCTAAACATTGAACAAATATCAGCTAGCAAGGCATATCTTAAACCTGAAAACCTTTTTCCCCTACTTTCACAGCTGGGGGTTTTTAAAATGATCTCCGGTCTTTATTTAAAATTCCCAGAAGAACACAATCTGTGCTGACACATTGCAACAAACTATCAGAGCAGAGGTTTGTGCTGCTGCTGCTGCTGCGGGACTTTTGACTAACACTGTCCAAAACTAGCGGGGAAAGGTAGGAATTCTTCGGGTTTTTGTGGTGAAACAGGTTGTTTCATTCTTGACGAAAAAGGGAGAGCTTGCTTACATCATTTCTGCCACTTTTTCATACTTTGTGTTTGAACACCATCGTTTATAAGATTACAGTTTGCTGTCAGTGAATGGGAACTTCCTTGTTACCTAGAGCATGAAAACCCTTCCTGATCTAATATTTCTCACAGCTGAGGGTTTGTTACAATGATCTCCAGTCTCTTCTCTTAAATTTCCCAGCGAAATATAAATGGGGCCTTTACTTGCAAAAACTATCAGCAGGTCTATCTGCCTAAAACCCCATCTGACCATACTTTAAAAGTGAGGGTTTGTTACAATGATCTCCAGTCTCTTTAATTCAGACAAACAAATGATCTGCGTGATACATTGAAAAAAATTTCAGTTAGCGGGGGCCTATCGACTGAAAAACCCGCCCGCCCAATACTTCTCACAGCTGAGGTTTTTTTTAAATGTTTCCCAGTCTCTTTGTTAATTCCCGACAATTGATCTGCGCTGATCATTGAAAAACAAACACAGAAAGGGTTTGTGCTGCTCTGAAACTGAATAAAAATTAAAAAATCCCGCGGGGGGAAAAAATTCTAAACGGTTTTAAAAAAGGTTTTACATGCCAAAACAGAAAAACCCTTTTCTGGTTTTTAAAATTTGTTTTAAAAGGCCTTTTTACCTTTTGCAAAATAACACCTGGAACAAAACCCTCCCCCTTCCCCAAAAGGGGGGGTTTTTTTTTGCCTTTTAAAAGTTTTAAAAAACCAAGTGTAAATTCCCCAGAAAAGCAACCCCCGGGGGGCCAGGGGGGAAAAAAAATAAATTTTTTGCACCCCTTTCTCATTTCGTTTTTTAAGCTTTTGGGTTTCATTTTTCTAATTCCTTTGGGGTTCGTGAATGGAAACATTAGTCGTCATGGGGGCCTAAAAAACCCCGTCCTGCCCCAAAATTCCCAAAGCTGAAGGTTTTTTTAAAAGGATCCGTCTAGAAAACCTTTCTAAGCTTAATTTAACGATACTTTTATTGCAGATCAGAAAAAAACCCTATTGTAAAAAGGATTATGTGTAAGGTCTGTGGTAAAAAAGGTTATTTTTCTTCATGACAGCAAGCAAGGCGCCTTTGCTATTTTGCCCTTTTCCAAATTTCGTTTAAAAGTTTTTGTTTATAAAGTTTCGCTTGCAGTCAGTGACTGGGAACATTGTCGTAATGACTTCTCACAGCTGAAGGTTTGTTAAATAAGATCCGTCAAAAACCCCTTTTTGCTAAACTGTCCCAAAAACATTACTGCGCGACCCATTGTAAACTTGAGAACAGAGGTTTGTGCCGCTGCTGTGTTCACTTCACACAATATTCTCTGCGCTGATACATTGTCACAAACCCTCAGCTGTGGAATGTATAATATTTTGTGCAGGTTTGTGAATGTAAACAAGGATACTTTCCTTCGCTGACAGCAAACAAAAACTGGTAACATTGTTGTGCTGACTTGATACTTCTCACAGCTGAAGGTTTGTTACAATGAGATCCAGTCCAGAAAACCCTTTCTAAGCTAAACTGTAGCCATACACATTATCTGCGCTGATCCATTGTAACGAACTATGAGAACAGAGGTTTGTGCCGCTGCTGTGTTCACTTCACACAATATTCTCTGCGCTGATACATTGTCACAAACCCTCAGCTGTGGAATGTAGAACACTTTGTACAGGTTTATGAATGTAAACAAGGATATTTGATTTCAACGACAGCAAACAAAAGCTTACGTGACTGGGAACATTGTCGTCCTGACTTGATACTTCTCACAGCTGAAGGTTTGTTACAATAAGATCCAGTCTAGAAAACTTTTCTAAGCTAAACTCTAGCCAGACACATTATCTGCGCTAATACATTGTCACAAACCTTCAGCTGTAGAATGTAAAATATTTTGTGAAGATTTGTGAATGTAAACAAGGATATTTGCATTCGCTGACAGCAAGCAACGCTTAAGTGACTGGGAACATTGTCGTAATGACTTCTCACAGCTGAAGGTTTGTTACAATAAGATCCAGTCCAGAAAACCCCTTTCTAAAAACTAAACCCCCTTTCTGCCTGATCCATTTTTTTTTTTTTTTTTCGGCTGATTTTCCTTTAAAAAGAACAAACCGGACAGAGGTTTGTCTGCGCTGTGTTTCCTTAAAACAATATACTCTCCTGAACATTGTCACAAAACCCCCACTGTGGAATGTAAAAAATTTTTTTTCAGGTTTTGTGAATGTAAAAAGGATTTTTTCATTCGCTGACAGAAAAGAAAAAATTTAAAATACTGGAACATTGTCGTGACTTTACCCACAGCTAAGGTTTGTTACAATGAATCTGTCAGAAAACCCTTTCAAAAACTAAACTCTTTCTGCGCTGTCCATTTAACAACTATCGGGACAGAGCCGGGCCGCTGTTTGTGTTCACTTCACACAATATTCTCTGCGCTGATACATTGTAACAAACCTTCAGCTGTGAATGTAGAACATTTTGTACAGGTTTATGAATGCAAACAAGGATATTTTCATTCACTGACAGCTAGCAGAGAGCTTCATTGCATCATTTCTGCCACTTTCTCATACTTTATTTAACTGCTTTAGTGTTATCAAGCTCTGCTTGCAGTCAGTGACTGGTAACATTGTTGTGCTAATGACTTCTCACAGCTGAAGGTTTGTTACAATAAGATCCAGTCTAGAAAACCCTTTCTAAGCTAAACTCTTGTCTGCGCTGATCCATTGTAACCAACTATCAGGACAGAGGTCTGTGCTGCTGCTGTGTTCACTTCACACAATATTCTCTGCACTGATACATTGTCACAAACCCTCAGCTGTGGAATGTAGAAAATATTGGGCAGGTTTGTGACTGTAAACAAGGATAATTTCATTCGCTGACAGCAAGCAAAGCTTAAGTGACTGGGACCATTGTCGTCCTGACTTCTCACAGCTGAAGGTTTGTTACAATAAGATCCAGTCTAGAAACCCCCTTTCAAAGCTAAACTCTCCCTTTCTGCGCTGATCATTGTAAACCCAACTAGAATCAGGAAGATTTTCCTTGTGCGCTGCTGTTTTCCCACTTCACACAAATTTTCATAAACACCGTCAAAACCCTTTTCAAGCTTTTGGGATATGTAAAAAATTGGCAGGGTTGTGCGCGCTGTGTTCACTTCACACAATATTCTCTGCACTGATACACTGTCACAAACCCTCAGCTGTGGAATGTAGAACATTTTGTGCAGGTTTGTGCCGCTGCTGTGTTCACTTCACACAATATTCTCTGCGCTGATACACTGTCACAAACCCTCAGCTGTGGAATGTAGAACATTTTGTGTATTTTCAGCTTAATCATTGCATCATTTCTGCAACTTTTCATACTCTTTAGTCAAATGCTTCACCGCTTTCAAGACCTCCGCTTGCTGTCAGTGAATGAAAACCTCCTTGATATAAAAGCTATTTCTATCCCGCGGCTGGAGACCAGGTATTTCTCACAGCTGAGCGTTTGTCACAGTGTATCCGGTGTCAACGCTATGACGCATCAACAGCACAAATTCTTCTCTCTTGTGCTGATGCTTTGTTACAATGTATCAGTTTTCAGACTAATTACATCCCAAAGGATTGGCTG
>JAODAL010066523.1:0-17717 GCA_025379985.1 Phyllomedusa bahiana | reverse complement strand
CCTTTCGACCCCGCCCCCACACTGTTCATTGTCCCACTGTTGCCCTCATCTGCCCCGTGGTGCTGCCGTGCCCTCCACACTGGGGCCCTACTCCTTTTTTGCCACCTCCAGAATTTGTCATTGTGCCACTGTCTGACCTCATGCTGCTGATGTGGCTGCTGCCGTGCCCTCCACACTGTGTCATTGTGCCACTGTCTGACCTTATGCTGCTGCTGTTGCTCCTGCCGTGCCCTCCACACTGTGTCATTGTACCACTCTTTGGCCTACTCCTTTTTGCCAGCTCCAGAATTTGTCATTGTGCCACTGCTGACCTCATGCTGCTGCCACCGTGACCTCCAAACTGTGTCATTGTGCCACTCTGCGGCCTGGTACTGTTTTGCCACTTCCAGAATGTCATTGTGCCACTGTCTGACCTCATGCTGCGGTGGCTGCCGCCGTCACCTCCACACTCTGTCACTAATGTTGCCACCTGAGCTCTCAGTTTGTTTTTTTCCAGCTTTTGCTGCATGACTTTATCAGGCTACGTTCCTGCTTCAGTTTTTTGGTCAGTTTTGCCCCCATAAGTGCCCAGGGCATTTTATAGTGAAGCGATTCTAAGAGCGGCGGCAGTCATGTGCGTGTCATACTAAAACACAACATTGTATGAGACCAAACCAAGCTCCCTCTGCATATTTAAGCATGGCACAACGTTCTACAGCACCCTGCAGGCTCTGGGCAGCCTGGAAATAGCTGTTTTTTAACGTGATTCGTGCCGAAGTAATTCGGACCGAAACGAATTTTGTCGGAAAATTCGGCGAAGTGACCGAACCGAATTTTTGAGAAATTCGCCCATCTCTATATTAGATGTATGCTATTGCCTTTTCAGTGTGCACCTATGCTTACGTTTTTCAAAATATATGGATGTGCACAGCCCAATTGATTTTTGAACTCTCCACATCTATACTTTGCCGCCTACTGCAAGAAGCAGGGGATATTAGCTCCATTTCTTCACTGCCAAGTAGCTGCTGACTGCCCCTATATAGTGGTGCCGAGCCCAGACCACATAGTAGATCTCTGGCTGAGCGAACCGGATGGGACAGAGGAGGGTTGAGGACAGGTGAGGGCCGCTGACCCGCTCCCAGGCCATGCCAACTAAGGGTTGTGTCTGACGTTCCCACCAACTCTTGGCTGGGGTTGTCAGATGTCCTCTGGGAGGAAGTGGATGACGTAGTCAACCAATCAAGAACCATTGGGTTGCTAAACAACACACGGCCGCTAGATGACACCAGCAGTTCTGGTCTCACCGAGTGACCCCTGCTGCGACGTCCCCTTGCTGTGCTGCGACCTGGGCCTGCTCCAGGAATGTTTGTGCCACTGCCACTCGCAGGTGAAGAGCCTGCCACCTCTCTGTCTGACATACTGTTTGTTCTATAATGTACAGACACTGTTAGATAAAGATATCTGTATTTGATAAATACACACCCTGTATTTGACTCCAAATGAACCCACTAAGAAGCTTGGGTAACCCTTGGATATAAATTGCGCTCCACAAATGGCCAGGAAAAATTTAATTATGGTATGTGCCGTTTAAAAACACTGTGTATTTTACTGAATGTAAAAGCACAAACAGGCTTAAATAACCTTCAGATATGAATTGTGCTACAGGCAAAATTGCTTCTTTGGCGGTGAAAAAGAAGGTTTCTTTTAGTGACCACAACAGCAGAACACCGCTTAATTAACCCCTGGATCTAAATTGCGCCAAAGAAATGAGCAACCAAAAATTACCAGCTTTGTAGCGTTACAATGGCGTGTATTTTATGGTACACAACAAGAGAAAAATTTGTAATTAACCTTTGGTTATGAATTATGCTACAGGAAAAATGTAATTTTTGGCTTTAAAAAAGACGGTTTCTTTTAGTGAGCACAACAGCAGAACAATGCTTAATTAACCCCTGGATGTAAATTGCGCAAAAGAATTTAGCAACCAAAAACTACCAGCTTTGTAGCGTTGTATTTTACGGTACACAACAGAGAAAACTTGAATTAACCTTCGGTTATGAATTATGCTCAGGAAAAATGTCTTTTTGGCGGTGAAAAAGAACGTTTCTTTTAGTGACCACAACAGCAGAAACAAAGCTTAATTAACCCTGATGTAATTGCACAAAAGAATTTAGCAACCAAAAACTACCAACTTTGTAGCGTGTTACAATGGCGTCTATTTTACTGTACACAACAAGAGAAAAACTTGTAATTAACCTTCGGTTATGAATTATGCTACAGGAAAATGTAATTTTTGGCTTTGAAAAAGACGGTTTCTTTTAGTCACCACAACAGCAGAACAACGCTAATTAACCCTGGATGTAAATTGCGCAAAAGAATTGAGCAACCAACAACTATCAGCTTTGTAGTGTGTTACAATGGCGTGTATTTTATGGTACACAACAAGAGAAAAACTTGTAAATAACCTTCGGTTATGAATTATGCTACAGGAAAAATTTCTTTTTTGGCGGTAAAATAGATGGTTTCTTTCAGTGACCTCAACAGCAGAACAACGCTTAATTAACCCCTGGATGTAAATTGCGCAAAAGAATTGAGCAACCAAAAACTACCAGCTTTGTAGCGTGTTACAATGGCGTGTATTTTACGGTACACAACAAGAGAAAAACTTGTAATTAACCTTCAGTTATGAATTATGCTACAGGAAAAATGTCTTTTTTGCTGGTGAAAAAGACGGTTTCTTTTAGTCACCACAACAGCAGAACAACGCTTAATTAACCCCTGGATGTAAATTGCGCAAAAGAATTGAGCAACCAAAAATGAAGTGGTATTTGTATTGTAAAAACGCTGTTTCTTTAAATGAATACAACAGGAACAGGCTTAGATAACCCTTGGATATTCAATGTGCTGTGAGCAGATAGCATTAAAATGTATATGCAGCTGCATTGGACGCACAATGGACTTCAGTTCCAATACCCCACAAAATCAGAATTAGAACGTAAGAGAAGCAGTCTCTGAGACAAGCTGTGACACCCCCCAAAAATCGCTGTATAAAAATGAGTATTTAGTAGAGATATCATAAGCAGCCGTGGCAGCACCTTCCCTGATCAGTACAGTTAGAGCGGTATGAGCTCCCAGCGTCGCGCCCGGACTTATATAGTGCAGTGATGTCACAGAATCCCTTCGGTCTCTGATTGGCTTCATCTCTGCACATGTCATGTAGGCTATGCCCTTCTTCCTCCCAGAGTTCTTTGCCCCATGTAACTCCATGTGCTCGCAGCCATTTTATCAATCAAAAGCACACTTCGTTCACGCGAAGTACCCCAAACTTCGACTTCGTTCAGAACCGAAAATTTCCTGAAATTCTAAACAATTTTCACTTCGTTAGAATCAATTCACCCACCTCTAATGATTATTGGTGAATATGTGCACACCCCAGCAAGTGCTAGGACTTTGCCTCATCTAGCAATTCCGTCGACCTGGGAGGAAGTGTCTAATATTTCTTGCTACTACCTAGAAAGCACAACTTCTAATTTCAAAATCTGGACTAACGATGGAACATCACTGAAGTACTCTTACCCATAACAGGATGGACACATTCAAACTTTTTTTTTTTATGTTAACCTCACAACACATACAGTTGAGGGTCAGAGTGAATGTGTTAATATAGGAGGGTTGGGAATTTAAGAGTACCAGTGCCATCAGTAAAGTTAAGAAAATATGAGCTCCTGAATTAAAAAGTGTCAATAGGAAAGGCCTCCATTTGTGATAATGTAGGGATTTATGTTTGTGTAAGAACTACTTGTTTAGTAGTAGATGCTCATAGTTTAAAATGGAAAGAGAGAGTAAATATTTATTTTTGGCAGATGGTGACGAGTGTTCTGCATTTGGAAATGGGACTTTTAGTAATCAGGTCCCTCAAGATAATGGTGATAACTTCGAATGTAGGTTTTGGAATACAGTTAGAGGATCTGGGGATAGTAAAAGGAGATGTGTGTGTGTGTATATTAGAATTGCTCCTTTGTACATGATAGTAACCTGTTACATGGGTTCACACATCTGAAAGGCCTACCAGAAGATATGTGATATATGCTGCATATAAGTGGATTATTCTTGGAGTAGAAAGAACATGCACTATAGCTAGGCTGTCACCATTTACCTTCTTAGTCCCCCATAAGGATGTAGATATAAACAAGATTCCCAGGCATACACTGTATAAAAGGGCAGCAGATAGCAAGCCCAGGAAAATGGGAAATCTCATTTAGTTTTCATGGGTATAAGTTACTTGATTTTTATACTGATCCAGCAGGAAATTTGCAAATAAGGGCAAATTTAAAAATAGTGTTTTTTGCAAGACTGAGTGATGAATGGTTGAGAAAGCAAAACCAAGTGAAGAAGGACTCATGATGGAGTGATATGTTGTCATTTTTAAATCTAGCAAATTGGTTTAGAGGCCTAAGTGGATGTCTGAGAGGGATATTACAGATGGTTATACAAGGTGTACTGCTCTTAATAATGTGTGTGTATTAAATGTTCAGTGCTCACCGTAGGTGGATGTTATGAAGCTAAAAAAAAAAAAAAAAAGAAAATAGTTATATCTTGTTGTGACTTGTGAAAATATAATATCTTCTCTTCAGTGCATAAGAAGCCTCAATATGTTAGATGAGCTTAATATGTGTAGGCGATCTTTTTTTCTGAGGAATCCAGCATGGGGTAAGGTAGGGAAAAAGAAGCATGTAACTAGGAAGTCTGGCAGTGCAGGTTAGCTGCATGAGAATGTACTCAGAAAAACCTAAAGACAGATCTGATCACACATATCTGCTCAAAGGGGGAGAATTGTGAGGGTAATATTTATAGTTTTATATTTATATGATTTTGTATATACTCTTTGTGTGCTTTTCATCAAAGTTTGAAACACTCAGGTCTTTGGAATGTTAATAGACTTGCCCCCCCTCCTCCAATAGTTGGAAACATATTGCCTGGAGGTATAGCCCTATTGAATCAACAAGGTTTCTTTAAACAGTGTTTATTGATATAAAGGTGTGAATTATTAAGACATATACATCTAGTATAGAGTAACAGTTTCAGCAAAAAAGAAGAACACATGCAACATTGCAAGCAGTACAATAACAAGAATACCTATGACAAGAATTGACTTCATGGTAGATATAGCAAGAGAATCAGTGCGTTGGTGACATTAAAAGGATGATCTCTGAGAGACAAATTCACCATACAGAGAGATAAATTACAGCTGAGTTGGTGTCCAGAATAAAACAGAGAACGTATGTGACATCTTAACATCAGTAGAGAAGAGGTAAAGAGAGGCAGTCCTGAATGGGAGAACTCATTGAGTTCACACTTTAACTATTATAATATCGAGAAGACAGCCAGGGTTGCCATAAAGACCTTTTTTTGATACAGATATGCGGAGGGTCTACAAGGGAAAGTTCGCATGCGCATTGGAAGTTAACTTTATTAATTACTTCTGTTAACGTGGGAGGATGTGGAGTCTTCCAGTTATGAGCTAAAGCTGATCGTGCTGCGATAAAGATGTGGAAGAGGACTGTCTTTAAGGAAGCTGGGAGTTCTAGCAGACCGATATCTAATATCGCTAGCTCGGTGGTTGGTTTGGAAAGATAACCGGTTGCTGTGAAAATTAGTTGGAAAACAGACTCCCAGAAGCGCTGGATGTGGGGGCAGCCCCACCAGGCATGAAGTAAGGTGCCTTGTTGACCGCATTGCTTCCAGCAAAGGTCCGAGGTACCAGGGTAAATGCGTGCCAGGCGTGTGGGGGGTAAGTATCAGCGAAGGTGTATTTTACGCATTGTCTCTGTGTTATTCAAGCATTTAGAGAGTTTAAGGGGAACTAATTGAGCGGTCTTCCATTGTGCAATAGAAAACTCTTTAAAGAGCTCCTTTTCCCATTTGACCATGGGGGGAATTTTTATAATTTCACATTCATCAAGGAGCATCTGATAGGTCAAAGAAAGAGCTCATTCCAACAGTCAAAAACAGATAGGGGGGTATGTTGTTTTTGGAGGAGTACCCAGGAGTTGAGGAGGACATGTGAAGTCCATAGTTTGAAGAGATCAGCTAGGGAGTCTAGCAGGGAGGTTGGGAGTGATGCACCTAGGATTGATGCTTTAAGATGGGAGCTGACCTTAGTGGGTGTAAAACCTGAATTTTCCAAATGTACCCATGAAATAGAGGTGTTATCTAGCCATAAAGGAAGAGATTGTTCAAGAAGTACAGCAATGTTATATGCCTGCAGGTTGGGGACCGCCAAACCTCCTTTTTTACGGCTGTGAAATAGTAGGTTTTTCTTAATTCTTGCTTTTTTACCTCTCCATATGAAATTTAAGAAAAGTCGTTGTAATTTGTTTATGATGTATGTGGGAATTATATAAGGAATGGCGCGGCATATATACATAAATTTGGGTAATAGAGACATTTTCACGATATTTATCCTTGCCATCCAGGAGAAACCTAATTTGTCTAATCATTTTATTTCTATTTCCAGGTCTGTGTATAGGGAGTTATAATTTGTGGAAATTGTTAGTTGAGGAGAATTGGTTACCTGAATTCCTAGATAGTTCACTGATGTTGGAGAAATGGAGAAACCAAACCGTTTTAATGATTCAATTTGGGTCTGGGTATTGTTCACTGGGAAGATGTAAGATTTAGATTTATTAAGTCTGTAGTAAGAGATTTTAGAAAATGAATGTAGTGAATCTAAAATAGCCGGGATAGAAGAATTAGTGTTTGAGATGATAAGCATGATGTCATCAGCATAAAGGCTAATTTTATGATGTAGGTGACGGGTCGATATTCCGGAGATAATAGAGTTACTTCTAATCTTTTCGGCTAAGGGCTCAATGCACAATACGAAGATTAGGGGGGAAAGAGGGCAACCCTGACGTGTGCCATTAGTTAGATTGAAGGATTTGGAAAGGAAACCTGAGGTGAGTACCGAGGCAGACGGGTTAGTATATAATGCCATAATAGCAGACAGTAAGAAACCAGAGATTCCAAATTTCCGCAATGTCAGCTCTATGTATTGCCAATTGACTCTATCAAAGGCCTTTTCAGCGTCTAGTGATAGCAAGGCTATATCTTCGTCAAGAGTATTCGCAATTTGCGCTAGGTCCAGTAAGCGGCGAGTGGCGTCCCTTGCCTGTCTGCCAAGAACGAACCCAGTTTGATCCTTATGAATGAGGGAGGGGAGAATCTGGTTTAACCGGGAGGCTAATATTTTGGAATATAACTTAATGTCTGTGTTTAAAAGAGAAATGGGTCGATAATTAGATACTCTATCCATAGCTTTACCTGGTTTGGGGATAATGGAAATAGTAGCTTGTAAGATCTCCTTAGGCGGGTTTGAGGAATTTGCAATGTCATTAAATAAAGGTACCATATGGGGGAGTAGTGTATCTGCGAAGAGACGGTAATACTCATTTGATAGTCCATCTGGGCCCGGCGCCTTGTTTAATTTGCTGGAATTAATAGCTAACCGAATTTCTGAAAGTGTAAAGGGTGTGTTTAGGGATTCAAGTTGTGATTTTTCTAATCTCGGGAGAGCGACTGAAGATAGATGTAACGGTCTGGAGGTGGATCCACTGGACCACCGCAGGCGATGACGTAAGTCCACACCAGGGAGTGAAATCTAAGTGGGTCCCGGTATTCACCAGAGCCCGCCGCAAAGCGGGCGGGTTTTGTTGCGGCGGGATTCCACCAGGTCACTACCACTGGCAGGGCTTGCCTGCGGTGGCGGCCAAGGCAAGGTACAGGAACGGCAGGCAGGCTCGTAGTCAGGGACAGGCAGGAGGTCAGGACAGGCGGCTCGGGTTCATAGACGGTAGACAAGCAGAAGGTCAGGACAGGCGGCTCAGGTTCGTGGTCGGTAAACGTAGGCAGCAGGTCGGTACACGGTAAGACAAGCAGGAACTCTCTGGACAGCTTTCTCCTAGGAAACATACACTAAAGATCCGGCGAGGGCCGGCAGGAAGGGGCCGGACTAAATAGGAGCAGTGCCCGGCAATGAACCAATTACCCGCGCACTGCCCCTTTAAATTCAAACTGCCGGCACGCGCCCGCCCCTAGGGGCGGAGCCACTCGCCGGGAGACGGGGACAGACTGAGCAGGAGCGCGGCCGGGTAAGTGGGCGCTGTAGGGGGCCGAGACACGTGCGGTTCCCGAACCCGACGTGGGGGCCGGGGCTCCGGGGGGTGCAGGGGCCCGGACGCGCCTGCGACCTGGGACTGTGGTCGCAGGGGGGTCCGTGACAATAGGAAATTGTTAATCTCTTCGTCGGAGGGAGGGTAGTGATCATCGTTTAATCTTAGGTTATACAGGTTGGAATAAAAATCGGCGAACTGATCAGCTATTTCCGAAGGGTTTATGATTTTTGTCCCTGAGTCAGAGGTAATATATGTGATTTTAGTACGCGCTTGTTGGATTTTAACTCTTCTGGCGAGCAATTTAGAAGGCCTATCACCTTGGAGATAAAATTGCCATTTTAATTTGGCCAGATTTCTTTCGTATTTTTGAAGATATTGTAGGCGTAGGTCATTTTGCAATTTTGAGAGGTAGTTTTTATTATCTGTAGATGGAGTTTCTTTGAAGGCTTTGTCTGCTATTTTGATTTTATCTATCAAATCTTCTATTAGTGAGCAGTACTCTTGCTTCTTTTTACTAGCTAGCTGGATAAATACGTCTCGAATATAAGCTTTGTGAGCGCACCAGATTGTTGTCGGAGAGGGAACCGAAGAATCATTAATGGAAAAGAATTCCTCTAGGTGTTTTTTAAGATAGGATACAGAGGCGGGGGACTTAAGTAAAAAATTGTTTATTCGCCAGGTTCTAGGTTGAGAAGAAGCGAAAGAAGTTTCAAGGGATAAATCGATTGGGGCATGGTCAGACCAAGTTATGTGGCCAATGTTAGAGGAGACCAATTGCGGGAGGACAATCTTGTCTGTTAGGAAAAAATCTATTCTTGAGTGGACAGAACGGGGGTGCGAAAAGAAAGTATAGTCCCTTTCAGTGGTGTGTAAGTATCGCCATACATCATGGAGATCTTCCTCCAATAAAAAGGTCTTTAGATCTGGGGTAGGGGACTCACGTGGTCTGGACCTATCAACTGAGTTGTCCACAACTATATTAAAATCTCCACATACGATTAGGCCTCCTTCCCTCACATTTTTGGCCGCTAGAATAGTGTTTTTGATGAAAGTACTTTGGTTGCAATTTGGTGCATATAAGACAGTAAGTGTATATGGCCTGGAGTTAATTTCACAGAGAAGAATGACATAACGACCAGAGGGATCGTAAATAGCTCGGGTGAGTAGAAAGGACACAGAATTTTTAATTAGAATGGCAATTCCGCCTCTTTTCTGTGAGGAATGCGCCTGAAAAATGTGAGGGAAGCGTTTATGATATAGACGGTGTGCATCTGAAGCTAACAGATGTGTCTCCTGTAAGCAGACGACATCTGCACCAGATTTAACAGCATCCCTCCACATCAGTGATCTTTTAAAAGGGGAGTTTAACCCTTTCACGTTGTAAGACACGAGCTTTATCGCCATTTAAGCGGGTGAGGAAAAATTGCTAGGGCCGGGCAGAACATTAGGACACCATATCTGGAAGTAAACCAACAAGGAGAGAAAGCAGAATTTTTACAAATGTATGTCATAGGAATAAACAAACAACATAAGCAAACCAAGAAGGAAAACCTTGAAAACCATTTATCCCTTAGGAGAAGGGAAGACATTTGGGCAAGTCCTGCCTAAAGTAGAGAGGAGAAAAAAGGCAAAACCAAGGGAAGGTTTTAGAAAAAACCTTTTGTACCTCGAACCCTTTACATGGGAAACCACAACAACAAAATGATTCATGTTTAAGTCAGTGGCAGGGTTGGATTTGGAGGCGGAGGTTTTTTCGGGCCTGAGGTGTGATATTCCTGGTCTTAATTTTTTTTTCTAAATTTGGGCTGTAGTCATAGGTGCAAGAAAATCCCGTTTCTCAAAGCAGAGTTGGGTTCTTCAGGGGAGAGCATGTATTTGGGAGCCATCCCCCATTGATTATAGCTTTACGGGAATCCCCTTAAGGTACCTTTTTCTCTGAGGATTTTGTGTATGGTGAAAATTTTTTCCTTTTGTATATTTAGCTGCGGATGGTTGGGAATTTTGAGGGGGGGTTTGGAACCCATCGGCAGAGGGTCACTTTCCGTCGCCATGAAATTCATTTTATATGATAAAAGTGGTTCGCCCAAAGGGGTCCTGGGCACTTGCTGCGGGAGGTTTCGGGTTAAGGGTGCTATGAAACCCGTCTTGATTAGTCCTGGTGTGCGTTTGGAAGAACTGTGCCAAAGCCTGTCAGGGGAAAAAGCTTAGTTGGGCAGGGGTGACAGCTCCGGTTGCCCCCAATGGACATTTTTGGCGCGATCTATCTTAAGATCCATGACCTTTTTGGAGCCTTTGGACTCCCCTTCTAAGGCGCTATTGGCGTTATTAAATAGTTATGGGGGTTGTAAATTCGTTTTTTTGTTCGATGTGATAGTTCTAGAGCAAGGGTGGGATCTTGCTTGAGAACTGAAATATTTCTTTAATATCGTTTGGAGACTGGAGCGGAATGAAGAGAAGAGCCTTTGGAGGGTTGAAGTAGTTAGAAGTTGAGAGTCTATGTCATCATGACCTCTTTTAGACGTGTTTTCAGTAACGGATATGAGGAGTTGAAAAAATCAGGACGCTTGGTGGGCTGGGTTTTGGGGTTTTTCTTAGACATGCCACCAATGTTAAGCGATGTTATGGCGGCTAATAGCGTTACACTGTTGTTGTAATGGATCTTTGAACAGTAGACACGTAAGAGCTTGCAGGCTGCAATAGATATAGGAGGTGTCTGTGAGCATGTATATATCGGGATAGCTCAGATGCAGTGTAAGCAAGAGATCTTCTGGGTTAGAGGAATGCTCCAAGACCAATCGCTATAATACCCTGGACAGAGGTCACAGCCTTAGGTAGGAGAGCGATTATGATGGACAGGGCGAGTCCAGATTAGAGTCCCCGTGGATCTTGTGGGATTATATGTGGTTTTATCACCTTATGAGGTCAGACTTGTATAGGACAGCAATGTTCTCTTAGCTGGCAACATGTAGGTGTGCGCTGTAGATGCGCCACACTCTCGTGGGGAATCAAACAGGCTAAGTATAAGCCTGCACCACCTCTAAATACTGCTACAGTCTCAATCAGGGATCAGCAGATCTCAGAAATTAAAATTACTGGAGATATGTCCCAATATTTGATCAGGAAGTAGAGTTAGATCAGCCTTATTTAATAGATAGCAGACTGGTCTGCCTGATCTCTAGGAAGCAGGCTGGGCTGCGAGGAGGCGCACAGAGATTGTACCTGCGAGGGCCGGACACTCGGGCTCCGCTCACCCGGTGCTGTAAGGTAGTGCTGGTGTGGTAGTCCGGGGAATGACAGTGTCAGCTTACCGCTGGCGTAAAGGGGTACCTCTGCTGAAAGCTGGAGTCTAGAGGCGGGTACGCCAAGGTAAGAGTGGGTGCGCTGTATGCGCGCGCTGCAGCAGGTCCGCTCGCTCCACTGCTTCTTTCAGTAGCTGCTGTGTTATCGGCATTCAGTGCTCACGGGAAGGTCACGGTGCGCTTAGATTTAGTCTACAGCTCTCTTTCGCCACTACGGTCAGGCTTCTTGCTGCGTTAGCCTCTCGCTGGTAATAGCGCCTTGTGAGAAGGAGAGAGAAGATGGCGCAACTTCCCGCCGTTGTGCTCCTCCGGCCTGCAGCAACGGTTCTGTGTCTCGATTTGCACAAGGGTTTGAGACAGAGAAGTTAGTCCTCCATGAAAAGGGGTCAGTAGGTTCGCCGACTAATAACTGGGTTTTAGGCTTGTTTGAGCCGCAAATATGGGTGTTTCTTGCAGGAAAGGTCCTTCACACACGTCCGTTCACATCTCCATGTCTGGCCACGCCCTCAACAAGGCCTTTCTTTGGTTTTCTCAATAAGACCCAGTAAGAGGCGGGTCATAATTTAATCGTAAACTTAAACAACGTATCGAAATTAGATTATTAGTTTTTTTTTTAAGTAAAGACTGATTGGCACATGTATTCTTGCTGAAGGAGGAACGTTATAAAAAAGTTAGGACTACTGGAATTGGGCTAGGGGCAGACATCCTGTATATGCAACTGTTATATGCTGTGTGTGTCTCAATGCTTGCATTGAATAAATCTGGATATTTTTTACCTTTCAACTGATTTATCATTTTGAAAACTAGATCAAAATCTGGAAAGCATTATTAAGTTACGACATGTCTCTAAAAGGCACACAAAATAAAATTCATATTACTGTTAAGGTAGGATTTCCCTTTTTAATCGATTCTTTGTCCAGCTGCTATCTCTGTTCCAAATTATGGTATAAGTTGCTGTGGGGGGGCCAACACAGCAGGAGCTCGAGAATTCTCCAAACACACACGGTTGTCTGGAAAAGTAGGTTCTTCGGAAGCTCAGATGTTTACAGCAATAATTATACCATAATTGGGAACAGAGATAAGCAACTGGACAAAGGAATGGGATTAAAAAGGGAAAAACTCCTACCTTACAATTTTGGTGCCGTGCTCTCTTCCAACTGAGGGGCCCCTAGGAGCCAATCACAGGTGTGGCGACCGCATGCTGACAGCAGGCCATACCTGAGTGTGACTGACCAACGCTCGAGATAAACAGACCGGTATATAAGTTGGCTGGTTAATAAATCTGTCAATTATCCGGTCGGACATCGTGGAGTGTCTTGGTACTGGTTGGTTGTCGTTTGCCACGCTATGTGGGCCTGTCTATACGTCCAGGTCTGGCTCCTTGGGTGTAGTTGGATGTACGTATTCTTTATGTACATTGTCTGACGTAGTCACTTGTTTATCTCTGTAGGTTTCTAATATCGGTTCATGTGGTGGAATGGATGTTGTTAGGTTAGTTAGTCAATTGGGAATATGTAGTGAGTTTTTAAAGTCGCTTGTGACCAGGATTTCTGCCAACATGCTGTTAGTGAGATCTGTGTGTGCCTATGTTGAGCCTCAGTGTCACTGAGTAGATGAGAGTTATGGGAACCTGTAAGTGAGACTGTCATGTGTGCCTTGTGACACAGTGATACTGAGGAGCCAGGGTATGTATGAATGGTTGTTTGATGAAGCACGCTCTTTCAACGCGCGGTACCCACAGCAAGTTCAGGGTTTAGAAAATTTTCAGCTATTGTCTCTGGTATCAAGGTATCTGTAGTCTGGATATGCTTTAAGCAGTCTGTTATGAATCTTTCTATTTTTACAAGCGCAGTAAGAATTTCAGCACAAGTTCCTCTTTTACACAGTGCTAACAGCAGACTGTCAGATAATATGTCCTTAAGTGACAAAATCCATCCTTCCATATCCCAGACTTCAAATACAAGCCCCTTTGTTACAGTGGTATACATGCCGTGTGCGTCTTTTTATATGCACAAATATAGGGGAGCAAGTCCACCAAAACACGTTTGTTTGTTCTATTATGCCTATTTTCAAGAATTTGTTTAATTCAAAATCAAATGCTGATTCATGTTTTTACAGCTTCACTGGCTGGTAATGATGAGGGAGGGAAGAAACAGATTGTTGGTTTTACTAAATTAATGAAGATTTGTAATTTTTCACCTCAGTCGGGCGACTTACCAGGGTTCACCAATGAGAGCGCAAGCTTTGAAGAACTATAAAGGGTTCTTGATGATTAAAAAATTGTACCCCAACATCTTAAGCGTGGCATAGAACAGCAGTCGCCATGTGCAAAGGACCATTTATGTGAAGTTGAATGCAATGATAAGAAGGGAATGTAACTCTTAACATGTTTTGCTCTTATGCAGTACCCCCTCATACGATCCCCAGTGTTGGACCTGCCCAGTTTGTGGTCAACAGAATCCCATTTGTGTGAATATTGTGTTTGCTGGTGGGAGGAGGACGTCCAACCCATCCCATCCCTGCATTTCCGGTGCCCCAATCATGGAGGACATCAACTTCCTCTTGGCGCCATTTTGGCGTGGCTCACTCTTCCTCTCCTCGGAGATACTAAACAAAGCCCCTGCCTCTTCCTCCCGTAGGCAGCCATATGTTATCAGTCAATCCTCCTCTTCCTGTTGTCGGCCATATTAATGCGAGGACAATTCTCAGGACTTCTTGAAGTCGGCCATATTGCTATACCCGAACTTCCTACTTCGGATGGCCATGTTGCTTATCCTCATTCGCCCCCTGACCCTAGCAGTTCCGAGTCAGGGCCTACCTGCGGCCATCTTAATACACCCAATGTTTGTTCAGAAATTTTTCACAATGGTGCAGCTGCACCAATCATGCAATCATTGCGGGTTGGTGCACCCCAGAATCCCACTCCAATGCTATGCAATCTGGAATCTTTTATTTACTTCCTCAACTTTCGCACCTATTCTCACAGTTGGGCACTGCGTGGATACTGCAGAGGATTCTAGTTGCCTATGCTGTGAAGGTCTGATCCTGGCGAGCACCTGTTTCTCTCCCTGTCTTTGCAACCTAATCAACCAACCAAAGATCAGCCATCTATGTACCACTTTACTCCTTCTAGGTCAATAACATGCTGAATCAATTACCAGACCCTGTTATGAAATCATATGCCATTTTACCGTGCCATTTCTAATACAGAAAACTTACTCTGAAAAACTTGGGGGGGGGGTAAAGATCTATATCACGTTTGCAACATTTAAAGCTGGGGATTCCTTTTTGGCTTCAATTAAATCAGCTCTACAAGAGATCAAAATTGAGGATTCCTCTGTCTTTTCTCCGGGGATGAATTAAGTGTCGTCGCCTTCATTCCTGGGCCGAAAGAAGTTTGGCTGAATCTTTTGTCAGTGTTCCTTACTTCCACTCAAGGGAATTCTGAAATGTAGAACAATTCTATCCATCGTTTGGACTTTCTTTGTTTCATGATCATGGATTTGACATGAACTCTTAAGCTCAAAGGATCCTATTTGCTTCTTCTTTGTTAAAGGTTTCCTCTTAAACCCATTCTGTGAATATTTTGAAACTACTGTCAGAATATGCGGAATTACTGATAGTCAATTCTGTCCATTTGCAAGGCCCAGGCTACATCTTCTGGATGATCAAGCGATTGGTGACTAAACAATCTACTGATACCAATTTTATACAATAAACAGCAAACAAATCTATCCAGGATATTTCAATACATGCCTATCCTTTCCTCATGGTCCCAGCACATGGGAGATATGGACGTGCTCGATGAATATGTATTATTGTAGAATGGACTTGGACATGTTATCAAAGATTGTAACTAGTGTTGAGCGATTATGTTAATTATCGTTATCGTCTCGCTAGTCGGATTATGGCAATGTATCGCGACGATTTCCGATATCCGATAATTAGATTATCGACGATAACATTAAATCGATGGAATCTTGTATGATTGTGATTTGAGCCTATTTTTGGGGGGTAACTGTTGCATCAATGTGCCGAAGCCACTGCAGGATGTAGTGTTGCCTCTAGTTCTACACTTACAGCAGTACATACTCAATAAAAGGATTTTTGAAGAAGAATAAAGAATTAGCAAGAAATGCTGCTTGGAGTACCACAGGTCCCAGTAACACTGTGCTGTGTTTGGCTCTTGCTGTAGATAGGAAAATACATACACGGTGAAAGAAGAACTAATACATTTTTTTACATTTAAAGAAACAAAAAAAAAAAACATCTTGTACCACATCTGGTTCAATCATCTGTACAACATTGTATCACAGCTGTGCAAAATCTGTATCACATCTGTACAAATATATGTACCCACATCTGTACCACATCTGTGCAACATCTGCATAACATCTGTACACATTTGTATCACATCTGTGCAAATCTGCTCTCATATGTACACATGTGCATTGATTATTTTGAGGGTTCAATTAGGAAATTTTTAAAAGGACTTTGTAAAAACATTTGATAGAGGTTTTTTGTTCTTTGGTTCAAATTTATTTTATATATTTTATTTAAATATATATGTGTGAAAATTTTTATTATATTTATATTTTACTTTTATATATATATCCCCTTATATAATTTTGGGCATTAATGCTATAGGAGAAAAAGTCCTTTTTAAATTCCCTTGTTGGTTTGATAGGTATTTTTTTAATTAATTTTTCTTTTAAATTTAATAATGCATTGTTTCTACATACTCTGTTTTAATGTATGTGCCAGGCGAAACCCCGAGCGTATTTAAAATTGCCAAAAACCGCGCCCAAAGGTGGAAACTTACTTTATCAGGAATATGAAAAATTACAAAAAATTTATCAATTAAATGAAAATTAATTAAAAAAAACAAAATAAAAACTATCAAAGTACTTATTTGGCCCTTTTTTCCTATACCCATTAATCCCCAAATATATTATATATATATTATATAAAATATTTTTATTATTTATATTTTTATTTTATTTATATTTATTTATTTTTTTTAAAACAATTTTTTATATATTTATTTATATTATTATATATAATATTATATATATATTTTACCCAAAGAAAAAAAGTCTCTATCAAATGAAATTAACAAAGTCCTTGAAAATTCACAAATTTAACCATCAAAAAAGGGAAATTTGGGATTTTTGTAAAAGTTTGTGTTGCAGATGGGGGTTCAGATGTTGCACAGATGGGATACAGATGGTTGCCCCAAGATGTGATACAGATGGGGTTTACACATGTTTGTAAGATGGGGGGAAGGTTCAGTTTTTTTTTTTTTTTGGGTTTTTTCTTTTGTTTTAAAAAAATGTTTTAGTTCTTCTTTCCCCTTGTTTTGGGTTTTTTTCCCTATCTAACGGGAGGCCAGCACCAGCCCCGGGTTTGTTTTCGGGGGCCCGGGTGGTCCTCCAAGCGGTTTTCTTTTTTCCCCTGGGGCTTTTTTTCCTAAAAGTTTTTAAAATATCGGTTTTTACGCCCGGAAATTAAACCCCCCGGGTTCCCCCCAATGGAAAACCCAAGGGGAAAGCTAATAGTACATTATTTTAGGAAACATTTTTTTTTTTGGCTTTTTAGGGATTTTAAAATCGGAGGGTTTTTTAGCCCCCAGAATTTTTTAAGCCCGTGAAAAAGGACGGGGGAAAATTTTTGGGGGTTTAGGGGGGAAAATTTGGCCCCCCAAAATTTTAAATTTGAATTATGCCCAGTTTTTTAAACCATAATTATGCCTTTAAATCGGGGGAATTTTCCCTTAATCAAAAAAAACCTTGCCGATTTAAAACCTTTGCCGTTTTAAAAACCCGGAAAAAACCCAAAATTTGTAACACAAAAGCCTGAGTTGAACCAAAACCCCCCCCCCCCGACCCCCATTTTCCCCAAACCAAATTTTGAAAACATCCCTTAGCAGGGGCCAAATCCCAAAAACCCAACCCCCCTTGGCACCCCCCCTTAAACCCAGTTCCAAACTCGTTTAAAGGTTTCTGGACCACCACAGACAAAAATTTAATCAAAAGCACAACGGACCTATATTTGGAAAAATTTCCTTTCATTAGACCTAACCCCTACTACAACCCAATTTCAAGAACTTATCCTGATTTGCGGTCAACTGGCCACCACCTCCCCCTTTCCATAAACAGTTCACCTCCAAACCCTCTCAAGTTTTGGTTTTTGGGCAACCCTTGTGTCTACGTCATTGCCCATTCTTCAAAAAATTTCCCTCGAAAAACCCAAAAAAAAAAAAAAA
>JAODAL010066522.1:0-17717 GCA_025379985.1 Phyllomedusa bahiana | reverse complement strand
TTTTTCTTTATCCAAAAAGAAAAGCCCTTGAACCCGGGATGTTTTACTTGAAGTTCTCTTTGGTTTGGGAAAGGGGGAAATTGTTTGTTTTGGAACAGGGGGCCCCTTTTATACAGGAAAAAAAAAATTCAAACAGGTAAAATTTAAATTTACGGGAAAATGGGGGCCAGGGGTGGGAGGCTTTTAGGGGTTTTCAAAACCGGGCTTTTTTTAAAAATGAAATTTTTTTTTGTAGGAAAGGCAACAGCAATTAATCCTTTTAACCATTGTTTCCCAAAAAAAAAAATCCACTTTTAAAAATCGGGGTTTAATTATTTCCCCTTTTTTTTCCCGGGGATTTTTGGGGCAGCAATGTACACTTTTAAATTGTGCCCCTTTCCCTTTACAAAAAAAAAAACGCATTTGAAAAACGCACCAAAAACCCCACCAAAAAACCCCAACCGTGTAAAAGCCCCCCATAAAAAAAAAAACAAACCCCGGTTCTGTGAGACCCCGGAAATTTTCTCGGGGGGGTTGGGCCCCCAAAAATTATTTCACAGAAAATTAAAAATTGAAAATTTAAAAATTTATTTAAAAAACATACAATTTTGTTTTTCTGGATTTTTTTCTTTTCTTAGATTCTGCCCTCACCGGGTTTAAAAGGTGAACCCTATGCAAAAAAAATTCCAGACCCTTTTCCTTTTCTTTGTGGGGTGGGAAAAATAGCGAAATCGCCAGGGTTCCAATAAAAATTGCAGTTAAACAAAAAAGAGATCAAGAACGGGGAACCCGTGTTTTTAAAAAAGGGTTTTTGGCTTTTTATAAAATTCCCTGCCAGGGGAAAATTTGGCTCCACTTTTCCCCCAAAAGATGGGTTTTCCCAAAGGTTGCCCAAATTTGGGTGGCCATAGGTGGCTTTTGCCCTGGGGGGTTTAGGGTGGGAGCAGGAAACAAGGGTCATGGAGGGGATGTGGCACAGGAGGGTTTTAAAGCAGCCTCCCACGGGGAGATCCCAGGGGGAAAAAACGCTGGGGGCTTTTTTTCTGTACGATTGGGTTTCCCAAAGCTTTAGGGGCCGGTTACCTCCCTTTAAGAAATGTTTCCCCTTTTATCGTTTTTATGGGGTGAAAAAAGGGCGGGAAAGGTTTTTTCTTTTTAAAGACTTTTGTTAGCCACATTTTGGGACCTAAAAAGGGTCAATTTTTGGGCAAACTTTTCCAATAACCCGGGGATTTAATTTGAAACCCACGGGTTTCCGAAAGGTTTTTTTTTCTTCTTTTTTTTTTTTTTTATTTTTTTTTTTATTAATTTTTTTTAATTTTAAAAACAAAAACACAAAAAAGCGCAAAAAAAAAAAAGTGATAAAAAAATTACGAAAAATGAACAAAAAGCCGGGAAAGGGCCTGGCGTTTTTTTAAAGTAAGGCATGTAAACCAAGACGCAAAAACGCACAAAGGAAAAAGGAAAAAAGGGAAAAAAAAAAAAAAAAAAGGGGGAAAGAACGGGAGCCCCCGGGGAAAAATAACTAATTCAAAAAAAAGGGGTACCCCAAAAAAGGGGGAAATGTTTTGGGCTTTAACCAGGGGAAAACAGATGGCAAAGGCTGAATCTGAAAAGGGCCAAGGGGGAAAGGGGGGCCCTTTGGCAAAAAAAAAATCCACTTTTGGGCTCCAAAAAGGGGGAGCAGAGGGGGTTTCGGTTAAAAAATGAAAAAAAGGAACAGCTGGGGTTTCTTTTTGGACACCGAGCCCAACCCCAAAAGGGGGCCAAACCCAGCCGGGCAAAAAAGCATGGGGAAAAAAGGAAAAATGGCAGGTGTATTTCCCAAACTTTTTCCATTTCCCAGAAAGGGGCCCTTTAAATTTTTGCGGTAAAATTTTAAATACACATGGGGGGAAATATTGGAAAGGGGCCCAAATTATTTTTTTCTTTTTGCGAAAAAAATTTAAGAAAGTGAAACCCCACTTCAGAAAAAGGTAAAATGAAAAAAAAACTAGCTTTTAACCCCCAAATGGGTTGGGGTTGGTTTTAAAACCCCCGGGTTTAAAAACGGGGAACCCCAGGCCCACAAAATAAGTTGAAATTAAAAACATTTTTTCCAAAAAAAAACCCCTAAAAACAAACGGGTAAAAAAATAAGCTGGGCCCAATAAAATTGTCGGTACGGGGGAAACAAGCCCAAATAAAGGGGCCCATCAACATTTAGGGGCCTTTTTCCCTGCGAGCCCCACAAAGGGCCAACTGACCGAGAACAAAATTAAAAATCCCCATGGGTGGGTTAAGCGGAGATAAAACTAACCCCCCCAACCCCAAATAAAAAAGGGAAAGGGGGCTGCGCATCACAGCACCAAATTTGGTCTTAAAAATTACCATAACCATAAAAAAAAAAAAAAAAAAAAAAACGGAAAAACGGGGAAGGGGAAGGGGGAAAGGGAGTTCAGCCCCGCCGGGCCTAGAGAGGCGCAAAACTTTAAGGGCTTTAACTGGGGACTAAAGGGGGTCCCCTTTTTTAAAAAAACCCCAAAAAGACCAAGGGCCGGGAAAAGGGGGCATTGGGGGTTCCCAAATATACAGGGGAAGGGGAACGGGGACGGGGGAAAGGGGTCCCACCTACCTAAAGGGGGGACAAAAAGGTCCCGGGGGGTTTTGGGTTTAGGGGGTTCCAAAAAAGCCCCTTTGTACGGGGGGATCTAGTAACTTTTTCTGGAGACTGACAAAAAAGCTTTTCCTTCCATTGAAGGGGAAGAATTTTTCCCTTCCCCCCCTTTCCGGGACAAAAGGGGGGGAAAGGGGGGACTGAGGGCCACGGGGGAGGAACCCCCGGGGCCCCTTCGCCGCCTGAAGAAGGGGGGTCTGGGGTTTAAAGGGTTTTTTTTGTAAGGGGTTTTTGCGAAAAGGGGGGAGTCTTTGAAAAAATAAAATGCCCCGGGGGGACTACCCGGGGATAAAAATTTCCCACAACACCCGAGTGGCCTAAAAGGACCTTTCCCCAAAAAAAGGGGTTTGCAAGGGGACTTCGCACCCCCAAACCAAATAGGGGAGACATGGGGATCCCCCTCCCGGTTACTTTCCCAACGGGTTGTTGGGGACATTGGGAAAATACCCCCTTAATGTCGGGTTTCCGGCCCCAAAAAATCCACTTAAACAATTTTTTTAAAACCCTTTGTTTCCACCCGGTTTTTGCAGGAAAATTTAAACTCCCTTTTAGGGGAGGGGAAAAAAAACCAACACCCCCCTCCTTTGGGGGCCACCGTAAAAGGTCCTCTCCCCATTTCCCCTTTTCCCCAAAAGCTGTACAATAATGGGAAAGGGCCTGACAAAGGGGAGGAACCCACCACGGGGAAGAGCAGGGGGGTTTTTAATTTTTTTGGAAGAAAAGGGAAAGCAACTTTTATACTTCTCAAAAGGGGGTAATTTGCCCGGAGTAAAATACCCCTTCGATGGGAAGGAAAAGGGGAATTCCCCAACCCGCAGGGAATTAAAAAACGGAAACTAAAACCGGGGGGGGGAAAAGGCCTTTTGGGTTTTAAGGTCCGGGGGGGGGGACAATGCCCCGGGTTTTTTGCACCTGTACCGTAAGGAGAGGGGGAAAAAAACAGAATTTCCCAAAGGAAAAAAAACTTCCTGGAACGGGCCCAAAGGGAAATAACGGGTTTTTTTCTGAAAATGGGGAAAAGGGGGCCCTTTAAATCCAATGGGGGTTTCGGGGTTTTGGGGTTTTTTTTTTAAATATGATAAAAGAGTGTGTGGGCTGTTTGAAAGTAAAAAAGATTTAGGGTTCCGGGGTTGGAGAGGTTTTTACCCCAAAAGGGAGAAAAATTTTAAAGGCCCCTGAGGAAAAACCTTTTGGGGGGAAAATTGGGACCCCAAAGTTTATCCGGGGACTTTTGAACCCAAAACCCCAGAAAAACCAAAGGTGGGGCAGGGGGCAAGAAAATACCCATTTAAAAGCCCGGGGCGGGGCCCACACCCCACCCCCCGTTTTGGGGGTCTGGGAAAAGAAAACTCCCTTTTGGGGTTCTGGGGCCGGGGGAAAATTTGCCTTTATAAAATTCGAAAAGAATTTTTCGCTAAAGGGCTTCCCCCAAAAGGGGAGGGAGGGCAAAAAAAATTTTGGAACGGCCGGGAAGCAAATAAACCCATTTTTGGGAAGAAGGGAATTTTTTAAAAATGTTCACCCTCCCCAAACCCAGGGAAAAAAATCACCACCCCCCCCAACCCCCAAAAGGCATTTGTGAAAACTTGGGCTAGAAAAGGGGAGGAAGTTCCCCCTATATAATTTAAAAAAGGGGTAGAGGAATTTTAACCCCCAAGTCCCCGAAATTTTTTTTCCCCCCCCCCCGGGCCGGGGAAAAGGAAAAAAATTGGGGTTTTAAAGGGCCGGGGGACTGGGGGGGACAGGGAGGGGATATTCAAAAGCCTCAGTTTTTCGAGTAATTTATTTTTTATAAGGGGGGACCCAAAAAGCTGAAAAAACCCCCAACTGGGCCCCAACGGGGAAAAGGGGAGAGGAAATGGGGGGGGGTTTTTTTAAAAAAAATTAAAAGGTCGTTTTGCGAAAAGCAGAAAAAAATTTTAAAATCCCTTTCCCCGCCAAATCGTTACCCCCCCCCAAAAGGTTTCCGGGGTTTTGGATCGCACAGGGGGCCAAAAAAGGTGTTCCTTTGACCCCGGGAAACGTAAAAAACAACGGAGCCCAAGGGGGGCATCCCTCCCTTTTTTCCCATTGCGTATATTGGGGGGGTTTCGATAAAGGTTTCCTTTTTAATTTTTTGGACTTTTGCAAAAGGGGGTTTTCGGGTATGGCTAACCCCCTTGGTGGGGGGGAAGGTGGGACCAAATCCCACGTTTTTAAGGGGGTTTCACCCAAAGAGCCCCAAAGTAACCCCTGTCAAACGTTTTTTCCAGAAACAAAAAGGACAGGTTAAACCCAAGGGTCCCATTTTAAAAGGGGCCCATGATGGATAATATCAAAATTTTTTTTAAAACGTTTTTTACCCCGGGGCCTCACGCCCCGGGGGTAAAGCCCACTTGATCCGGGGGTGGATCAAAGGGTTGGAAAAAAAGGGGGTTAAACTTTTCCCCCAAAAATTTTTTGGGCAAAAATTTTTAAGGTCTTCTTTTAAAAAAGGGAAATGGGGCCGTAGTTTTCCCCACAAAAATGTGGGCCCCTTCCCGGGGTTTGGGGGTTGGGCCCGTAAAAGGGGGCCCCCGGAAAGGGCCCCCCCGGGGAAAAGGCAAAAAGGGCCCAAAGGCTGCATTAAAAGGGCACCAAAGGGCCCTGAGGAAAAAAGAGGGGCCAGAACTTGAAAAAATTTTAACCAGTGAATCCGTCGGGCCCGGGGGATTTTTTTCCCCAACGGGGGGGGCTCCCGTTTGGCCAAACCCCAAATTTCCCCCCCCGGGGAAAAAAGGCTCTTCCAGTTTTTCGGGAATTTTTTTCAGTGGGGCGGGGTGGGAAAAGGGGGGAAAGGGGCCCCCGGCCCCGGAGGGAAGGGAGAACACGCCCACCCCACCTGAGGGGGTTTGAAAAACCTTGGGGGAATAGTTTTAATTTTAAACCCCCACGGCAATCTGGGGAAAAAAAGAAGGGAAGGGGGTTTGGGCCCAGCTATTTCCTGATCCCCCATTAAAAAAGGTTTGGTGTCGCCCCCCTGTTTTAAATTTTCCCCTCCCCAAAAAAAGTCGACCACTCTTATTGCTGTTTTCAAAAAAAACTTTACACGTCCCCCACTGCAAGGACCTCCCCAAGAAGTTTTCAAAAAAAATAGACCCCCTCCAACCCTGGCCAAAAAAAACCCAAATTTTTTCCTGAAAAAAAAACAAAAAAAATCGGGGGGGGGGGGAAAAAATGGGGGGAAAAGGTTTTTTGGGTACGGGGGGGGGGAAAGGGGAAAAAAACAGGGGGGAAAGGGGGGGGGGGGGGGGGGGGTGGGGGAACCCCCTTTTTTTTTTTTTTTAACCCCCCTGAAAAAAAAAAATTCGGGGGGCGGGGGGGCCGGGGGGGGGGGGGGGGGGGGGGGGGGGGGGCCAATTTTTTGGGGAAGGGGGGGGGGGGAAACCTTTCCCTTTTTTTGATCAAAATGCCATGGAGAACGCTTTTCACGCCTCCCCCTTAAAAAAAAGAGGGGGGTTTTTGGGGGTCGTCGGGCGTGACCACCTAAAATGTTTCAACCGCTTGCCCGAGCCCCGCCAAACACTTTTGGAATTTTTGCAGCAGAGACGCTTTGAGTCCCAAAGGCCTGGCCGGCGGGGGGAGAAAAAAGGGGGATTTCAAAAAGTTTGGGGGAAGGGGGTGCGTTGGTTCCCCGACCATAGCCCCAAACCTTTTTGGAGGATGATCCACCCTTGGGGGGGACCCATTTATGCGGGAAAATAAAAATAATGGGATTCTGTTTTAAGGTTTGGGGGGGACGAGAAAAAAACTATAACCCCTGTCGGACGGATTTTTGAAGCCCCTTTTCCCACCCCACTAACTGAAATTGAAGAAGGGCCCCCCAAACCCTTTTTTAATAGGGGGAGTGGGGCCCATTGAAAAAAACGTCCGGGGCCGGGGAATTTTTAAACGTCGGGTAAGGGGGAGGTTAAAGTTCCACAAAACAAAAAAAGTCCCCCGGGCTCTTGAGGGGAAAACTAAACCCCCCCCCCGGGAGGACCTCCAGCAAAAAAGGTTTAAACCCGGTCCCCTAAAAATTTTGGGGCTAAAAACCTTTTAAAAAAATTGTAAAATCGTGACCGTTGTTTGGGAAGTTTTAAAAATTTAAGAAAAAATCTGGGCCCCCCCGAATCGGGGTTTTACAGTCAATTAACCCGAGGGGCCCCGGGATTTTGGGGGAATTGGCGAAAAAGCCCACCCCCTTTTAGTTTTGGAAGGGGGGGAACATTTTACCCAAAAGGTTCCCAGGGGGGAAGAAACTGTTTTTTAAATTTTAAAAGGGGGGCATGTTTTCATTTTTTAAAAATTTTCCCTCTTAAAGGGAAAACCAAAATTTTGGGCCTTCTGCCGGGTAAAAAAAGAAAAAGGGATTTGCGAGGGGGCTTCCTGGGGCAAAATTGAGCCCCCTTAAGCTTTTAAGGAAAAAAAACCTTTAAAAAAATTTTTCCCATCTGTTTTGAAAAAAGTTAATGTGTCCCCCAAACATCTCCAGCCCCCGGGGCGGCGAGGAAACAAAAAAAAAAAGAAGGGGGGGAGGAAAAAGAAAGGAAAAAGAACAGGCGGGGAGGGGAATACTTTAAAGATAAAACAGGAAAACAATAGGTAAAACAAAAAAAAAAAAAATAAACCCCCTGCTCAAAAAAAGCTACTAAAAATTCTCAGAAAATAAAAAAAAACCCAGGGGGCCCCCCCCATTTTGGGCCCCCAGAAGGTGGCCAAACCCCAATTTGGGGGGGAATGCCAAAAACGGGGCCCCGTCAAGAAGCCGTTTTCCCGTGTAGCAATGAACTAAACCTTTGAAAGAGAACCCAAACATTTCCCCTCCCAAAAAAAGGGGCACCCTAAAGTGGGTTTTTTAAAGATTCAAATCGGGCCCGGGGACCCCCCGGGTTTTTCGCTAAAAAGGGGTAAACCATTGGAAAAACCCAAAGCCCCCCACACGGGACAAAAACAAAACAAAAAACTTTTTTCCCAAAAACAAAAAAAGGGGGTTTGAAGGGGGGGCTTGCTGGCCCAAAAATGTACCCCAGCAAGGGGAAACCCACATAAAAAAGGGGTGCGACTTAAATCCCCAAAAAAAACATTCCCCCGGACTAAGGGGGACTAAAAACCCGTGCGGGGGGACAAAATTTACTTTTTTGCCCGAAAAGCGAAGCCGAAAAGGGGCGGGGTCGTCTAGGGGGGGAAGGCCCCGGGAACAACCAACAGGGAAAAGGTGGGGGTCCCCCCTGGGCCCCACCCCAGTTTTTCCCATTGCCCGGGGTTCACGGAGGGCCATTTAGACAGAGAAACCACCCCGGCACGGGCAAAGCCCCCTTGGGAAAACGCCGGAAAATTTCCTCAGGCAAAAGGGCCAAGGAAATAGGTTCCCGCTTCCCCCTCGGCGAAAAAATTAAGTCCCAAAAAGGGAAACCCCATCTGTAAGGGATGCTTCTCCCCCAAAAAAAGGGCCTTTGAGGATGGGTTTTAAACAGGGCCCCGCGGGGCCCCCCAGGGTAGGGGGCGGGATAACCCGGGGGGAAAAATCTAAACCCTGATGGTCGGGTTTAAAAAAGGGGAGGGGGACGGGGGCCGGTTGGGGGGCTTTTTTGGGAAGGGGATTTCCCCCCTTGAGGAAAAAGAAAGGGGAACCCCGGCAAAACCACAACCTCTTGGGGCTGGGGGTCCCCGGGCTGGGGAGGACGAAGGGGGCCCGGGTTTAACAGGGGTCCACCCCCAAAAAAAAAGGGGTATTTGGGTCCCGACCCCCAAGTTAGTATTGAAAAAAACTTTGATAAAAGTGGAGTACAGTTTCGGGAGCGGGGCACTGTTTTTCGGGGGGACCCCCGGCCTCAAATTTAAATTCCTCCCCCCCCCTTTTCAAACATCCTCCAAGGGGCTTTTTGGAAGGGAAAATAGTTGAGATAAATTCTTTTTTGCAAAAACTCCCGGTTGCGCCGAGAGAGTGGGGGGGGAAGAAGAGCCCTTTGGGGCCTGCTAAAAAGAGTGTAAAACCCTTTTGGGGGGGCCCACAGGGGACTTTTTCAGAACGGAAGTGAGTAAACCTTTCCTCCTTTTCGCCCCAAGGAGCTTTTTCCTTTCATAGAAGGGATAGGGGCCCCTTTCTCGGGTTTTCTTGGGGTAAGATTGGAGTTTCCCCCCAAACCCTTTACAGGCCCTGCGGGCTAAAAAGAAAAAAGGTGGCCCTTTGGCAGTCTCCATTCGGGGAATGGGAAAGGAAGCAGGTGGGGCCCCCCTTAAGGGGTGGGGGCAGAGGGCCCCCCTTCCCCAAAGGGGTTTTCAGAAATTTGGGGAAAACATTGTCCCGGCGGGGTCTGGCGGGGCCTTTTCCCCCCCCATTTGGGGTGGTTAGGAAAACCAAAGGGGGGTTTTAAAGCGAAAAAAAGGGGGGGGGGCTGGGACATGAAGGCAGGCAGCATATTTGCCAATGGAGGTGTGGGCCCCATGAAAACCCCCCAAAAAGGGCTGGGCCCAAAAAACCCTTTTCCCTTTCCCCGGGGATGACCCTGGGGGCCCCTTTAGGGGGGAAAGGCGGCGGGGCCCCCGCCCGGGGTGCCCCACTTTAGGGCCCCCCTTTGGGGGGCCAGGATTGGGGGGGGTTCCATTTCTGGGCCCAAAGGGGGGCTCCCCCGGCTTTCGGGAGGGCCCTTTTTTGGGGGGGGACCACCCTTTTGAAAGGGGGAGGGGGGGAGTCTCCCCAACCGGGTTTTTGGGGGCCCCGGGGGGGGGCCCCCCCCTAATGAAATTTGGCCCGGGGGGGGGCCCTCTCCCTTTTCACATGAAAAGGCCACCACAGCGTCAGCAGGGGGGGCCCCGGGGGGGCCTCCTCCCCCGGGGGGTAAAAAGGAAAAGGGGCCATAATTCAGTTTTCCCTTTTTCCTCTAAGGCCTCCCCGGGTTCTGAGAGGGGCCAAGGCCCCCTTCCCACTTGGGGGCCCCGGGCCGGGAAGCGCCGGCTGTTCCCCTCTCCCCAGCAAGGAGGGGGGAAACAGGGCCCTTTGGACCCCACCAGCTCCTGCAGCGTTTGTGGAGGCCCCGGGGCCCCGGGCGGGGTTTTAACCTGTGGGGGGCAGGCGCCAAAGAGGGGGCCCCGGGAAAAACCAATTTGGTTTGAAAAAAACCGGCCCGGGGGGAAAAGGAAAGGGGGGCAAATTCGCAGGCCCGGGGGGCCCGGAACGCAAAACAGGCCGCTTTCCGGGGGCCCTTTAAAAGGGGCGCGGTCAGCCGGCCATAAACCCCGGACGCCCTTTTGGGAAAACCCGGAAGCTGCGGGGTAGGGTTTGTGGAGATTTGGATCTCCTTCTTCTTGCGGGCGGGAGGGGGGTGGAGGGTCCCTTGGGGCGGAATCGGGAGGGCCGCCCCGGCCCGGTCTCAGGGCCGCGGGGGGCCCGGGGCCGGCCTTTGGGGGGGTTCCAAATTTTTCTGACGGGGGGTGGGCCAGGGCTTTAAGGGGGGCCCCCATCCCCCCGCCCCCAAAATTTTGGGGCTAAGGGTCCCCCTGGGCGGGTTAGCGGCGGGTCCCCGGGGTTTTAGGCTGGTTTTTTGGGGACAAATTTTGGCCCTTTGTTTCCCCCCAAGGGGGTTTGTTTGGCCCGGCGGATTTCCCATTATTGTTTTTAGGGAGCTCTGAAGGGGGGGAACTTCTTCAGGGCGGCCATTTTAAAAACCACGCCCCCCCCAAAAAGGTTTTTTTTCAAAATTAAGGGTTTTTTGTTGGGGAACCCCCTTTGACCCTTGGGTTTGCCCAACTTTTAAAAAAAAATTCCCGATAACCCGGGAAATTATGGGGGGAAAACCGGGGCAAAAGGGTTTTGGTTTTTTTTAAATTAAAGGTGTTTTTTTAGCAGCCCCCCTAAACCCTTTTTAAATTATTTTAAAATTTTTAAAAGAAAAATTCGGGGATAACCCCCGGAAATAAAAAAGGGGGTGGGGAAAATTACGTTGCAAAAAGGGTTTTTTTTAAAAAAGGGGGTTTGGTTAGCAAATTTTTCCGGGCCCTTTGGGAGAAAATTTTTTAGCAAAATTGCGAAAAACCCGGGAAAAATAAAAGTGTGAAAATGTTATAAAAGGGTTTTTTCCTTTTTTAAGGGAGAAATGGTTTAGAAACCCCAATTTTGTCATTATCCCCTTTTGTGGGGGACAACCCAATCCTTATGTCAGGTCTCTAATTTTTTTTCAGAATTAAATTTCCCAAAAACCCGCTCCCGGCGGTAAGAGGGGGGAAATATTAAAACCTGGTTTACCCGGCAAAAAAACGTTTTTCACGGGAAACCTGCCCCTTTTCCCTCAAAAACATCAGAAAAAATAGATGCAGGGGCCAGAGCCCCCGGCTCCCCCAAAAAATTTTTCCCACAAAAAAACCTGAGAAACAAAGGGGGGCCCGTGTAAAAAAAACTTTTCGGGAAATCTAAGATTTTTTCTCGGGTTTCCCAAAAGAAATTCAGAGCAAACCCTCTCATTTGTTCAGGGCACTAGGGAAAAATTTGGGGGGAGTTTCCGGGACTGGTTGTCTAGGGGGGCAACACAAAAATTTTTTACCCCTTTGGACATTTCCCAATCCCCAAATTTTTTGGGGGGGGGGGGAAAAGGTATTTTCCCCCCTTGGGGAAGGGGGTGATTTGGGTCTTTTTTTCCTTTCACAGGGGTTTTTCATTTTCCCTCTGGAAAACCCCCACGGCCTGGATGGTCTTCGGGGCCCATCCTTTTTACAAAAAGGGTTTTTTCCCCATTCAAAGGGTTAATGTCGGGATGAAAAGGGGCCCCCCCAAAATGGGGGTGTGAACGGGGTTTTAAAAAGGGGAATCTTCCCTTTTGGCCCCTTTTCACATGGGGGCCCGGGAAAATTTTTAAAAAAAGGTTTGCAGCAGTTTTTGGTGGGGTTTTTGCCCAAAAACAACAACAATGAATTTGGACCTGCCCCAAAACGTATCAATGAAAGTTTTTGCACCTTAAAAGGGGCGCCCCCACAGGGGAAAGGAAACCCCATCAGCAAACCCCAAAAAAGTAAGGAAATTCTTTTTAAATTATCTAAAAAATTTGGGGCTGGGGAAAGTCATAAAAATTACGGGAACCAAAAAATAAAACAGGTATTTATTTAGGGGGGAAGGGGGACACAATGTTCAAAAAACCCATGTTCTCTTTCCAGTTTTGTGGATTGTGAAAGGGGGGGGTTGTGCAAAACATTTTGGGGGTTTTTTGTCCCCTTTACCCAAGGGGGACATCTGCAGCCTGGGGGAAGGGGACGGGGGATTCAGGGCGAGGAAAGGGAAAGCATACGACCCCAGACATGGGGAATACCTGAAACCCAAACTCTAAATTTTGGGGGGAAATTTAAGTTTGCTGAGGGGGCTGGCCCCACGGGCCAAGGGACAGGTGAGGGGTACAAAGAAAGGGCCCTAAAAAAACAAACCTAAAAGTAAAGAATAGGGTTGTGTACGTACTTTTGGTAAGATTCTGGGATCCGTTTTGGGGGGGCCCTCTGGGGTAGGGGAGGGGGGGTCCCCCCCTGGGGAAAAGGTTTGGTTTCTTGGGCCGGGGTGGGGTTCAGGGAAAATTCCCACCAGTGGGGAGGGGGGTGGGACCCCTTGGTTTTTCCCTCCCTTCCCCCCTTCATTAAAAAAACCCACCCTTGGTTGAACTTGATGGACACATTTTTTCCCCGTACTTTTTAAAACCAAGTTAAAAGGGAGAAGAGCCCCTAAAATGTGCTGTTTGTAAGTGGTGTCTCTTTTACTCCTCCAAACTTCCCCTTCCCCGGGCCCTTGACCCTGTCTGCCCCAGGCTGCAGATGCCCCTTAAAAAAGGGGCCACAAACAGCCGAAACTTAGGGTTGGGGAGAGGGGCAAATTTTCCTGAAATTTTTTTTTAAAATTTCCCTTCGCCGAATTTCCCCGGCCAAAAAAAAACCCTTTTTTCGGAATTTTTACTTGGGCCCAAAAAATCACTTTAAAAAAAAAGCAGCTACCCCCAGGCTGCCCAGAGCCGGCGGGGTTTTGCTGTAGCCCGTTTTTCCATGTTTAAAATAGGGCAGGGGGGAGTTTGGGTTTGGTTTTTCTTTTACAATGGGGGTGTTTTAGTTGCCCAACGCAGAGGGGATCCCGGGCCGGGCCGAGAATCCTTCACAAAAAAATTCCCCCGGGGCATTTAAAAAGGGGCAAAAACTGACCAAAAAAACTAAAGGGGGGGAAAGAAAAGGCCTAAATAAATCATCCAGCGAAAGCGGGAAAAAAAAACAAGCTGAGGGGCTCAGGGGGCCCAAACTTTCAGGGGGACAGGGGGGGGGGAGGGGGAAGGCGGGACCCAAGAATGGGGTTTCAGGAAACGTGGCACAAACGACATTCTGGGGTGGCAAAAACAGGAGTGGGCCACAAAAATTGGGCACAATAAAAACAGTGTGGGGGTTTTCACACCGGGAAAAGCCCCAGCACCACCCATGGGGTTTCAAAACCGTGGCAAAAATTAAACCCCATTGGGGTAGGCCCACAACACCCGCCAAAAGAAAGGGGGGGGCATGGGGGTCAAACAGGGGCCCAATGACAGAGAGGGGGAGGTCAGGGGCACCCAAGCCACAGCAGCAGCTTTGAGGGTTCAGCCCAGCGGCACAATGACAGAATTTGGAGGCCACGGCAGAAAGCCAAGCAGCAGCGGGGAGGTCAGCCCAAGTGGCACAAAGGGACAAGAGAGTGGAGGGGGCGGCGGCCCCAAGCATGGGGTTTCCAGACCGTGGCCCAATACATTTGGGGGTTTGGCCCCAAAAACAGGGTGGGCCAAAATTTTTTGGGGGACAATGGGTTGGGGGGTGGTTTTACCCCCCCCCAAACCCAAAGCCAAGCAGAAATTGGGGTCAGACAGGGGCAAAAAGGGACAAAGGGAGTGGAGGGACGGCGGCAGCCGGGCCATGGGGGTAAAAACAGGGGCACAATGCCCCAAAAAGGTGTAGGTCACAGCACAGCCACCCCCAACCGGGCATGAGGCCCAGCAGTGGCCAAAAGATATTCTGGGGGGGTGGAAAAAAAACCGGGGAGTGGGGCCCCCCAGAGGGGCCCAAAAAAGGGGACACCGTGTTTTAGGCACAGCAGCAGCCAAACAGCAGTTGAGGTCAGACATTTGGCACAAGGGCCAAAAAGAGTGGAGGTGACGGGGGGCAGAAAGCGGGAGGTCAAAACAGGGGCACAATGAAAACCAGTGTGTAGGCCCCACAGCAGAAACCACAGCGCAGCTTTAAAGGTTTCGGGACAGTGGCACAATGACAGGAGGGGGCCCCCCGGCAGAAAGGCCACGGGCAGCAGAAAGGAGGGCAAAGGGGCCCAAAAAAACCCCCAGGGGGTGGGGGTGGGGGGCAAACCAGTCCCTGGTAAAGATGGTCGGGGGCAGGAGGGAAAACGGGTCAGAAAAATGTGGGGTTTTTCACGGGGTGGCGGCATCAAAATTTGGGGGCCTGGGGGCAGGTATTTTTGGAACCCTGACTCATTTCACCTTTTGGGGGGGAAAGGGGGCCCGGCGGGAATTTAAATCTGATCCCCTAAGGAAATTTTTGGTTTTGGGGAAAAATCCGGGGCCAATTTCCACGCCTTTTTTTCCATCTTGAAAAAAAGGTCGTCGTTTTCCCTTTTCCCCGTGGACAAGCGGGTTCTCCTTGGGGTAAACGCGGGCCCCCGCCGGGCACTAAAAACCCCCCCCGTGGGGAGGGCCACACACGGGCCCGGGGCGGGGGAAGGGCTTCTCCCCCCTTCAAAACTCGGAAAGGTTGGGGCCAAAAACTTCCAGGGGGGCCCGGGCCCAGTACCCCAAGGAGATCTTCAAAAAGGGGTGGAAAGGGTTGTTTTTCCAAAGGGGTAGGCCCCCAAACCTTTTTGGGGTTTGGGGGTTTGCTCCAGGTCCTTTTTGCGCGGGCTGGCAAATTTGGCCCTCCTACTAGCGGGTGAAGGAAGTTTCTCACCCAGGGCCCTCCGGGATTTATTTTTGGCGGGCCTGAGGGAGTTTGGTACTGCCCCGGGGACCCCCACCCCCCCCCCCCCCGGAAAAGCCCCCGGCCCGGGTTATTTTAGGGTTAAGCTCGAAGGACCCCCGGCCCGGGGGACCTGTCAGACGGTGTTTGCGGGGTTCTTCGGGAACTGGGTCCCTTTTCCCCAAATTTCTGGGCTCCCCCAGCTTGCTCCTGCCCCTTTTCCCCCTTTTGGGCACCGGGGTAAAAAAACCCAACCCCTTTTCCCACCGGGACAAAGGGCTTTTTCCCCTTCCAAAGGGCCCCTTTTCTCCCCCTTCCCCCCCTTTTCATTTCAGGTCCCCAAAACCGGATTTCTTGGGGCCCCGGGCGAGAGGGTAGTGGCCAGGGCCCTCCGGGCCCCCCTCCCCCAGACAGTTTTTTCCCGGGCTTTTCTTTTCCCCAGGAAAATAAACTTTGGAAGGGACTTTAATTTCTTTCCCCGTGGGGCCGGCCCGGACGGGACAAATAAACGTCCCCTCCTCAAAAGGGGCCTAAAAAAAGGGGGCAGGGTCACGCAAAAAGCGCCACGGGCTGACACCCAAAAGTTCCCCACGGGGGGAGTAAATTCTGTCTGCCGGGGCATAAAATAAAAAAATCTTTAAAGGGCCTTTTTCCCCTGTTCATCAGCGGCCCCAAACCATGTGCAGGCGGGAAATTTTCCAACGGGTGAAAAACATCCCCTTTACAGGTGGGGGTTGGGGGAGGCCTTTCCCGCCGTTTAAAAACCGGGGGAAAGGGGCGGGTTAAACCTGGCTTTGGGTACAAGGGGGAAAAAATTTGAAAGGGGCCCCATTTTTCCCTTCCCTTTTTCAGTTTTCTGAAGACCCCGGGGGGAAGACTTCGGGAAACCCCTTTTTTACAAACCGGGATTAAAAACCAACGTGCGCCATGCAGGGCCCCAGGAACCCCCCTCCCTTTGCAGCAGGGGGAACCCCTTTTCCCTTTTCCCTTTTTGGTCCCCCCACCCAAGGTTTCCCCGTTTTGGGAATTTTGGCGTGGGGAAACCCCACAGGGTCAAATTTCTTCCCGCATGACGGGGGGAGAAATTTCCCTCCCCTTTTTGGGGGACTTTGTTCGCCGGGGGCAAGCCAGGTGTAAAATTTTGCGGGGACCCCGGGGCGGGTGCCCTACACTTGGGGTATGATGGACCCCAGAAATTTGGGGTGGGGGCCCGAGGATGGGGGTGGAGGAGGAGGAGGGGGCCCCGGACGGGGGCGCGGGAAAGCCGCAGTTTGACAAAAGGGGAGGGGGGAAACGGCGTCTCCTTTTCCAAATTTGGGTTGGTGTGGCCGGGGCAGGAACCCCACATTCACCCGGGTTGGGCCAAAAAGAAAATTACGGGGCCCGGGCCCTTTATTTTTACAGCCCAAGCCCTGCGCTCCGTAAAACCTTGGAAAAAAAACTGTTTCACTCAAGGACTTCCCCCCACCTTTTTTCCCTACAATATTTATAAAGTGCTGGTCTGCCTTTTTTGGAAAAAAAATTTAGGGTTTGGGGGGGAAAAAAATCTCCCTTTCCCCGGCTGGGCAAAAAAAAAGCCATTATTTTCTTTTTAACGGGCAGGGGGCCCCACCTTTTTGGAAAGGGGGGGAATTTGCAGTAAAAAAACAATTTGGGGACAGGACATGGCCCTTTTGGGCCCCTTTGGGATTTTAAAAAGGGCATAGGGTTGGGTCTTTTTTTGCAATCGCCTGGGAAAAAACAAACTGCTGGCCCATGGAGTAGCGGGGGAGCAGCAGCTTTCTGGCCCGGGAAGGAGGGAAAAATTAAGGAAAAAAAAGCGGCCTTTTCTCCCGAGGTGGTGGGACCCTTTTGGACTCCCCTAAAAAGGCTTTGCTTTGGGGCCCACTGGCCGCTGCGCGGGCTGGGTTCCCCTGCGGGGGCAGGGGGGGACCCCCCCACTTTGGGGGACCCAAGGGTTTTTTTCCCCAAGGCCACCGGATGGTGGCTCATGGGTTGACGAAGGGCCGGGGGGCCCAAACCCTTTGGGCTCCCGGGGGCCACGTTCACTTTCCCTGTTTTTACAGATTCCTACATTATCCCATTTTTTCCGGCCCACCGGTGCCTTACCCAAAAGAACCTGCCAAAAACCCCCCGGGAGTATCGATTTTCCCCCCCCAAGGGCCTCCGCAATGAGGGGGATTTACTGCCCCCCGCTGCCTCGCGGGACCCCCTGTCCCCGCAATTTCGGGGGGCCCTGCAAGCGGGTTTTTCCCCCCCTTTGGCCGCTTGGCCCCCCCGGAACCTCCCCAACTCTGCTCCCCTTTCCGGACTCAGGGGCCCCACGCCCCATTTTTGGGCTGCGGGCGGGCCTTTACGCGAAAAACCCTGAACGCCCCCCTTCCCAGACGATGAAAAAAAGGGCCCCGGGCCTCACCCGGCCCCCAAAAAGGGGGGGCCCGGCTACCCCACCCATCTTTTTTGTGTTTCATGGGCACGGGCTTTTCCTAACCCAAACCGGTTTTTGGGAATGGGGGGGGCCCTTTAACCCCTCAAAAAAAGGGGGGACCTCCCATCCCCCATTTCTCAACATCTAAATTTTTGCCGCCCACTGAAAAAAACAGGGGATATCCCCCCCTTTTTTCTTCGCGGGCCCTTTTAGCTGCTAAATTGCCCCCCTTTCAAATTTGTTTCACCCTCGAATATAGTGGCGCTGACCCCCGGCCCCTTTTTGAGATCTCTGGGCTGAGGGGAACCCCGGGAAAGGGGGAACAGAGGGCGGGCTGGGGGGGGCCCAGGTTTGGGGGCCCTGACCCACCCAAAGGCCCCGGGCCCAACCCTTAGGGTTTTTGGGGAAGGGGTTCCCCACCGACCCTTTTGGGAGGGGGGTTTGTCAGATTTTTCTTCTGGGGGGGGAAGGGGGAGGGCCCTTTAGCCCAACCCCAATCAAAAAAACCCTTTGGGTTTTTTTGTCCAGCCCCCAAGGGGGCTGCTAGAGGGCCGGGCCCAAGGTTGGGGGGCCCCCACCGAGTGACCCCTGCTGGGGACCCCCCCCTTTGCTGGGGCTGCAACCTGGGCCTGGAATTTTTTGGGGGCCCTTTCGGGCCACCGCAGGGGGGAAGGGGCCTGCCCCCTCCCCGGGTTGAATACGGGGTTGT
>JAODAL010066521.1:0-17717 GCA_025379985.1 Phyllomedusa bahiana | reverse complement strand
AGCTACTGCGCCACAAGTCTTCCTGTATGTATATAGCACCACCTCCAGGGGAGCCCCGCTCACTGCAGCCACAAGCTCTATCTATCTGTATGTATATAGCGCCACCTCCAGGGGAGCCCTGCTCACTGCAGCCACAAGCTCTATCTATCTGTATGTATATAGCGCCACCTCCAGGGGAGCCCCGCTCACTGCAGCCACAAGCTCTATCTATCTGTATGTATATAGCGCCACCTCCAGGGGAGCCTCAATTATTGCAGCCACAAGCACAATCTATCTCATATCTTATGAGACAAAAAGAAAAAAAGCGGAGGCAGCGCTCTAATAGTGAAGTACATCTGGGTAATGCAGGAGGTCGACTATAAACTCACTGCTCCCCTGAGTTCTGCTTATTTGGAGGCAGAACAGTCTATTGCATTTAGATAATTCCCGAGCGTCCCTGCAGCCTCGGATCCTCCAACAATATATAGTATAGAGCAGGGGTGTCAAACTGCGGCCCTCCAGCTGTTGGAAAACTACAACTCCCATCATGCATTTGTATAATCTATAACAGTGGGCATGATGGGAGTTGTAGTTTTCCAACAGCTGGAGGGCCGCAGTTTGACACCCGTGCTATAGAGGAAGCGGCCTCTGCAGGCGACATAAAGCGCTCTAGGTTAAGGTTTATTATGTTTAAAACTTCATAAAAGAGCTTAGAACCTTAAACACTTATTAAATGACGCGTTTCTCGCCGTGGACGGGCGCCTCCTCAGGAGCCATAGAAAAGCTGGGAAACTACAGCTGAACCCAGCAGTTTCCATCCCATCTATATAAAGCCCCATCTGCAGGTTTCTCACTCCCCTCTATATAAAGCCCCATCTGCAGGTTTTTCCCCTCTATATAAAGCACCATCTGCAGGTTTCTCCCACCCTCTATATAAAGCCCCATCTGCAGGTTTCCCTCCCCTCTATATAAAGCCCCATCTGCAGGTTTCTCCCTCCCCTCTATATAAAGCCCCATCTGCAGGTTTCTCTCTCCCTCTATATAAAGCCGCATCTGCAGGTTTCTCCCTCCCTCTATATCAAGCCCCATCTGCAGGTTTCTCCCTCCCCTCTATATAAAGCACATATGCAGGTTTCTCCCTCCCTCTATATAAAGCCCCATCTGCAGGTTTTTCTCTCTGACATGAAATCAGAATAAACCTTCCCCGTTTTAGGTCAATTAGGAACCAAAATTATTTCTATTTTCCAAATGCAGAATAATGAGAGGGAGAATTTTTAAGGCATTTTTATTACTTTCTGCAAAGTCAGCAATTTCCATACACTGGGATGACGCCTTTACACAATTTGGCCCCACCAATATGATGAGGTCATGTCTTTGGAAGCTTCTGATTGGTTTATTGTCAACATATGAGTTAGAGACACAGCTGTGGATGTATTTTATAGCACACCAGAAACACACTGCTTTTGTTTGTAACATCATGGGAAAGTCTAAAGAAATCGGCCAAGATATCAGGGAGAGAATTGTGGACTTGCACAGGTCTGGATCATCCTTGGGAGCACTTTCCAGATACCTGAAGGAGCCTCGTTCATCTGTACAAACAATTATACACAAGTACAAACAAGATGGAAATGTCCGGCCATCATAACGCTCAGGAAGGAGACGGGTTCTGTGTCTCAGAGATGAACGTGCTTTGGTCCAACATGTGCAGATCAACCCAAGAACACATGCAAAAGACCTTGTGAAGATGCAGGCAGAAGCTGGTAAGATTGTGTCATTATCCACAGTGAAACGAGTCCTGTATCGACATAGACTGAAAGGCGGCTCTGCCAGGAAGAAGCCATTACTCCAAAAGAAACATAGAAAAGCCAGATTCATGTTTGCAAATGCACAGGAACAAAGACCTACATTTCTGGAGACAGGTCCTGTGGTCTGACGAAACTAACATTGAACTGTTTGGCCATAATGATCATTGTTACGTTTGGAGGAAAAAGGGAGAAGCTTGTAAGCCTAAGAACACCATTCCAACTGTGAGACATGGGTGTGTCAGCGTCATGTTGTGGGGTTGTTTTGCTGCAGGAGGGACTGGTGCACTTCCCAAAATAGATGGCATCATGAGGAAAGAAGATTATATGGCAATACTGAAGCACATCTCAAGACATCAGCCAGTAAGTTACAGCTTGGGTGGAAATGGGTCTCCAAATGGACAATGACCCGAAGCTACTGCCAAACTGGTGACAAAGTGGCTTCAGGAGAACCAAGTCCATGTTTTGGAGCGGCCGTCACAAAGCCCTGATCTCATCCTATTGGAAATGTATGGACAAAGCTGAAGAGGCCGGAGCGAGCAAGAGACCCCCAAACATGGCTCAGCGAGCAAGAGACCCCCAAACATGGCTCAGCGAGCAAGAGACCCCCAAACATGGCTCAGTGACACCAGTTCTGTCAGGAGGAAGCGGCCAAAATTCCCACCAACTATTGTGAGAAGCTTGTGGAAGGATCCAGGACGTTTGACCCAAGTCCTACAGTTTAAGGGCAAAGCCACCAAATACTAATGAAATGGAGGAAACCGGTGACTTTGCAGAAAGTAATAAAAATGCCTTAAAAATTCTCCCTCTCATTATTCTGCATTTGGGAAATAGAAATAATTTTGGTTCCTAATTGACCTAAAACGGGGAAGGTTTATTCTGATTTCACGTCAGAGAGAAAAACCTGCAAGTGGTACACATAGAGGGAGGGAGAAACCTGCAGATGGGGCTTTATATAGAGGGAGGGAGAAACCTGCAGATGGGGCTTTATATAGAGGGGAGGGAGAAACCTGCAGATGGGGCTTTATATAGAGGGGAGGGAAAAACCTGCAGATGGGGCTTTATATAGAGGGGAGGGAGAAACCTGCAGATGGGGCTTTATATAGAGGGAGGGAGAAACCTGCAGATGGGGCTTTATATAGAGGGGAGCAAAACTGCTGGTTTCAACTTGTACATATTTAAGTCTGAAGCTTCGCTACCATTGGCTGATGTCTCGTCCAACTTAGTTCTCGCAGGAGACCATGGCTGCTAATTCCCAGAGCACGAGCAGTGAGAGCACCACCCACAGCCCAGAGGGTAATATGACTCCTTCTATGTAATGAAAAAGGTTATAGTCAACCTCATAGCGAAGAAGAAGAATATGTGTTGTTCGTGTTCCCTTTAGATAAAGCTCGACCGGCTTGAATATGTATAATTTAAAAAAAACGTGAGTTTTCTATGAAACCTGGTTTATGGGATGTTCGGGCGAATCCAGACCTCACCGGACACAGGCGCTCACGGGCCTCGCCGGACGCAGGCGCTCACGGGCCTCGCCGGACACAGGCGCTCACGGGCCTCGCCGGACCAGGCCTCAGGGCCCGCAGGACACAGGCGCTCGGGCCCTTCGCCGGACCAGGCGCTCACGGCCCGCCGGACACAGCGCTCCGGCCCGCGGACACAGGCGCTCACGGGCTTCGCCGGACACAGGCGCTCACGGGCCTCGCCGGTCGCTGGCGCTCACGGGCCTCGCCGGACGCAGGCGCTCACGGGCCTCGCCGGACGCAGGCGCTCACGGGCTTCGCTGGACACAGGCGCTCACGGGCCTCGCCGGACACAGGCGCTGACGGGCCTCGCCGGACACAGGCGCTCACGGGCTTCGCCGGACACAGGCGCTCACGGGCCCCGCCGGACACAGGCGCTCACGGGCCTCGCCGGACACAGGCGCTCACGGGCCCCGCCGGACACAGGCGCTCACGGGCCTCGCCGGACACAGGCGCTCACGGGCCTCGCCGGACACAGGCGCTCACGGGCCTCGCCGGACACAGGCGCTCACGGGCTTCGCAGGTCACAGATGCAGACGGACCTCGCCGGTCCCAGGGGCGCAAGGACCTCGCTTTTCTACGGATATAGGGTTATATCCACTAAGAACTAGAGAGGGTTGAAGAACAGTTCTAGTCCTTCATAGGAGATAAGGTTGTGTGTAAACTTGTGCATAAAACTCACCAAATATATCTATCTGGTACACGACCCAATATTAGGAGACTTCTAGTGTAGAACATTTGCTCCCAATTCTACAAGAACAATCTCAGGTTGTTCTAATATATAAACATTAATTCCCAAAAATTATTCCACTGATTGAAGGAACATCGGCCGCGGTTTACATAATGTATATATAGATCATGCCCATAACAGCGGCATTAACTCTCCCGCCCTCGCCCTCACATTCTGTGGACTTATTCCTCCAGACTAATGTAACGGAGCTTCCCAGTTACCTTAAAGACTCGGTCGACTTATAGAAATTCTGAGCAGTCGGCCACGAGAAGAGGAACAAATCTCATCATCACTACATGTATCAGCTTTATACAACAAACATGTCCCAAGAAATTTTGGGGAATTATGATGTGGGGAGAGGGGGTCTAGAAAAAGAGAAAAATTTGGGTTTTTTCCCCCCAAAAAAAGTTCCTCACTGAGGGGGCATTTAAATTCTTTTTCAAAATTTTTTGAGTTTTTAACTGATGTGAAAAGGGACAGACCTGCGGAACGGCCATGGGCACGAGTCTTGCCCCCCATACGCAAATTGGGCAGGGAGTTTTAAAAACCAAAAAAAGGGAAAATGGAAATTCTGAATCTATGCATCAGATTTTTATTGAAAAGACATATAGACAATATTTTTTTTTAAAAAGGAAAGGATTTACCCAGTATCACTCAGAAGGGGGTATTACATCTGAAAAAGTAACAGCGGGGGAAAAAAAACCCCCTCACAATTTTGGGGTCGAAAAATTTTTTTTTTTCCCTGGACATAGAAATTCAAATAAACAATGGTCAATTTATCAAAATCGACCCATTTTAAAAAAGTTGATAGCAACCCGTTTCCCTTAAAATTTCCAAGAAAGCCGCCCACAAAACCGTGTGGGGAATAGCCCCCGGGACAGCCGAGCAAACGCATCAGGAAGAAAAAGATGAGAAATTCTTAGAACAAGCAAATGTTGTAAAAGAAAAAATTTAAAAAAAAAAAAATTTTTCCAAAAAAACCAAAAATTAAAAAATTAGAGGATAAAAAAGTTTTTTAATGAGGGTTTGGGTTAAAAAGTAATAAAAAAACTCAAAAAATCTCTGTATAATAAAGGAGAATCGTGCAGAACGCCCCCTTTCTTCTGGAAAGGGAAATAAAAGGGATTTCACCAAATTTAAAACCCTTTATAGGGGGTTTTCCAGCAAATAAAACTTAGGGCGGTTTTCCCCGGGCCAAAGGTTTTTTGGGACACCCCCGGGCCGTAAGGAAAAACTTAGAACTTGTTCATTTCTTCCCCCTTTTAAATCGTCCATTACAACCAGCTTTTTTTAAAAGGTTTTTGTCACTGTTTTTTGCCCCAAGGGGTTGGGGCCGTTCTTGGACTTTTTTTAAACCATTTATTAAAAATGAAAAAAATTCAACCGTGCGTGAGGGTTTTTTCTATCAGTCTAAGGAGCGCTGCCCTTTTTTTAAAACAGTTTTGGGGACGCGAAAACGGATTTTCAAACAGTCTATGGGGAAGCGCTGCCCCGATTTTTCTTTCATCAAAGGGGAAAGCGCGAAAAGGGTTTTTTTTTAACACCCAAGGGGAGCGCGAAAAGGGTGTTTTCTTTTCATCTAGGGGAGCACTGAAACCGGGTTTTTTTTTTATCATTCGGGGGGGAAAGCGCCGACTGATTTTCTATCATTTCATGGGGGCGCCGCAGGATTTTCTACCCATTTCTATGGGGAGCGCCGAAAGGGATTTTCTATCAGCCAAGGGGAACGCTGCACGGATTTTCAAATCGGGTCTATGGGGGACGCCGAAACGGATTTTCAATCAGTCAATGGGAGAAACTGCACGGATTTTCAAATCACCCTAGGGGGGAGCGCTGAACGGTTTTTCAAACAGTCTATGGGGAGCGTTTGCCCCGGTTTTTTAACAGCCCCTAGGGGAGCGCTGCAAAAGGATTTTTTCTATCAGCTATGGGGGGGCGCTGCCCGGATTTTCTTTTCAGGTCTTTTAGGAGGCGCTTTGCCGATTTTCTATCAGTCTATAGGGGGGCTGCACGATTTTCTATCATTTTTGGGGAGCCTGAAAGTTTTTTTCCCAAATCAGTCTTTTGGGGAGCCTGCAAAACCCCCTTTTTCCCCTATCATCTGGGGGGAGCGCTGCATGATTTTCAATCATCTAGGGGGGGCGCTCATGGATTTTCTATAAATTCTTGGGAGCGCCGCACAAATTTTCTATCAGTCTAGGGGGAAGCGCTGAAAACCCGGATTTCTTTTTTTTCCTATGGGGATTGCTGCTTTTTCGATTTTCAATTTTCCCTAAAACCCAAACCGCGAAAGTCCAACCAATTAATCCTGACATGGGAAACTTTAGTTTCCCAACTACTGCAAAAAGAAACCCCGCTGAAATGTACCGACCCCAAAACCCGGGGGGGGGGGGGGGGAGGGGGGGGGGGTAAAAACCCCCCAACCGAACTGGAACCTGACCCAGGGATTTTTTTCTAAAACCCCGGATGAAAAACCGGGGGCCCGATTTTTCCTTTCCCTTTCAGGGGTTTTTAATAAAAATTAATTTTTAATAAAGAGCTTTCCAGCTTCTTTCCCAAAAATCCTTGTATATGCAATTTTTAGGGGAAGGAAAAAAAAGGAAAATTAAAAAACAAAACACCCCCCGGGTTGCTTTTCCCCCAATGAAGATTTTCCCCCCTTTCTTTAAAAAATTAAGAACAACCTGCGCCTGTTCCCTAAAAATTTGGGAGTAAGGGTAATTTTCCCCCTCGATTTTTTTGAACCCAAATTTTTTAAATTTTTTTTTTAATAAAAAAAAACCTTTGAAAACGAAACCCCAAAAACGAAACCCAAAAAACCCAGCACTGATGTTTTTTTGGGATGCTTTTTTGGGGTGAAAATTTTTCGATCTGTTTTTCAATAAAAGTCCACAGTGTGGGGGTTTTATAAAGGTTGAAATTTAAAGGGGAAATTTATCGTTTGAGCTGCTCTTTTGCTGTTTTCTGCAAATTTCTCAAATTGATTTTGGAAGGGGAAAAAGAAATCAGGCCAAAACCCTTTTTCAGGTTTAACGAGTAAATTTTGTGTGATTTCCCGAGAGAACTAAGCTCCCTTCTTCAACAAAAAATTTTAACCCCAAGAAATTAAAAAATTTCACAGATTTTTTAAATACACAAAAGAAAAGGCCCTTTAAAAAGGGTCCTAAAAATTTTCAAAAAAAATAACAAATTGCAATATAACGAGAATAAATTTACAACATTTCAAACATCAACTATCGGGAAACCCTTGTGAGGCATAAACGGAGGGGTCAGAAAAACTGCGCTTTCCGAAAGCCATAAGGAAATTTTGTGGGCCCCCCACATTTAAACACTTTTTTTTTGCCAAAAAGCTGGCTGAAAATTTAACCCCAAATTTTTGGCAGAGTCTAAAAATTTTTGAAAATTAAATTTTAAAATTTCCCCAAAAACACCTTCCCCTCCCTCTGCTTCTTAAATTTGCCCCCTTAAACCACAATCTTCGATCTTAAATAGAAGGGCTTCTCAAAGAAAAGGGTTTTTTGCCACTGGAAGACCCTTTTCTCTTATTTTAAAATTGAATCAAAATTGAGTTTAAATTGCGTTTGGCTGTTCTCCCCCTGTTTCCCCACAAAAAGGCCTGTGATAGACATTGCATACAAAATAAACAATACACCCCCATTGCTAACCTGCGGGAAAAAAGTCCCCCTTTTTTCCTGTGCACCTTGTAAACTGTGGGACGGGTACACGGGTCCAGGTGGATGTGCCTGCGGTTTTTCACCTTTCTGCGGGCGGGGTGAGGGCCCCCTTTTTCCCTTGGGGGGCCCCCTCGGGGCGCCCCGGACAATAAACGCCACAGGTTTGGGGGTTGCCAAAAGGGAAAAGGGAAAGGGGGGGACGGGGGAAAAATTTTCTTTGAGTTTATTGCCTATTACACAGGTTGAATTCCTTGGAAAACTTTGGGCAATTTTTTCGTGGGATCTCCAGCTGTGGTTGTAGGTGACAACTGGGGCACTCGTTTTTCCCTTTCGGGGTTCTCTTTTATTGATCAGCTTCTCTGTTGAGGGGGGGCCGTTTTTCCCTTTTTTGGGTTTTTGTCCCATTTTTGGGCCCCTTTGAAATTCCCAAATTGGAAAAATTTTTTGTCCTCAGACCGGGAGGTGTTTGTCCAGGTCTGCCCTTGTCAAGCCAAATACATTGCCCCCCGAAAATTCCTGCTGTAAAAAATGGTTTGAAAACCGTATAGCCGGCTGAAAAATAATGGATTGTACCAAATGGCCGGCTGTATTTTAAGGGATTGTCCCCCGATAGCCTGGCTGAAAAAAAGGATTGTACCGAAAAACCGGGCTTTATAATGAATTGAAACTAATACCGGCTGTAATAATTTTTTTGAAAAGTATAGCCTGGCTTAATAAAAGGAAAGGGAACCTATAGCGGGCTGTTATAAAGGGGATTGAACCGTAAAGCCGGGCCCTGTATAAAATGGATTGCTTTGTGTTTTGGGGTGGAAGCTGTCTTTCCCCCTTGGGGTTTGGGCCTTTCTTTTCTGTGGGTTTTTGGTACCCCTGAGGGGGAAAACCGGTGTTCTTTGATGTGTTTTGTAGTATCCAGAAAGTATTTTCTCCCCAAAAAAAGGTAATTTTAAAGGTTGGGGTGGGGGGGAATTTATTGAAAGTAAATTAAAAATTTTTGAATTACCCTCCTCGCCCGCATTTCCAGTTTACAATTTAAAACATCGATGTAACGGGGGAAACATCAGGGGTTTGGGGGTGCAATTGAAAATTTTACCTCCTTCCATTTCGGGCGCATAAAAAAGGGTTTGCAAAACTGGGGGCAAAAATTTTCCCCCTTTTGAATTTCCCCAAAATTGGGTTTGTAGGTATAGGCCCTTTTCCCCAAAATTTTAAAAAATATTTGTGGCGAGTAGGAATTGTTTTGGAGCTTTTTTGGTTTCGGGTTTTTTTTTTTTGGGGATTTTTTAGTTTCTCCAAGGTTTTCCGACTTGCTGCAACTCCACCCCTTGGGGGAATTTTTGTATAAAAGGGAAATTCTACATCCATGGGGGGCCCCAAAAGGGTCCCCTTTCAGAAGTGGCCCGGGGGGGCCCCAAATTGATTTGTTAAAAAAACTTGGGGTTTGTCCTGGATTTAACAAGGAGAATCTCTGACCGGGGGGTTTTTAAAGGGATTTTCCCCCCCCCCAACCTAGATATTCTCTTAAAAGAGCCCAATACCAGAAATGTTAACCTCGCCGGGGGGGGTTTCCTTTCTTTGGGGAATTTTGGGGGGCAATAAAAGCAGCCCCCCCGGGGATCCCCTGGTATGAGCCCCTCTACCTGCCTCTGGACCGATTGGGAAAACCTTCTTGATCATTTTCTTTTAGCTGTTTTAAAAGTCCTCTGGGGGAAACAACTGTTAATTTTTTGGGAAAAGGGTTGGGGGGTTTGGACAGCTCCCTGTTTGCTTCCGGGATATATTCAGAGATGTTCCTCAGACTATTGCCCCCCTTTTTTGGCCAGGGTTTATTATTATTCCGGATTTTTTTTCAGTGAACAAAAGCCTTCTTTTCCCTTTCCGGGGTTTTTTTTAAAGGGCCCTTTTTAACTTTATTTTCCCCCCAAGACTCAGATTTTACCTCTTCTAAAACCCCATCCAATTTAATTTTCAAGGTTTGAAAATTAAGCCAGGCCGGGGGGCCCGGGTTGTTTTTTTTTGGGGTTGGGGTTTTCCTTTTTGGGCGTTTTCCAGAGTCCGCTCTGAAAGGGGAAAGGTTTTTTCCCATAAAGTATTCCCTCAACCCATTTTTTCTAAAGAACTCCTCCATGTAAATTCCCGAGTTTACATGGTCGTGAGTGTTTGGGGGGCCAAAAAGGGAAAACCCTTTTGGGAGAGAACGGATTTTTCGTGTTTTTTTGGCCTCATGGGAGGAAAGGTTCACCCCAAAAATTTCCTGCGAGCTGGACTTTGTTTGTGGTTTTAGATTGGGGCCCTTTTTTGTCTCAGCCCTTTTGGAGCTTTTTCTTCTTTTGTTGATAAGCATGTCCTGTAAATTTTTCCGGGAAAAGTATGTGTGGATTTTGGCCTTCATCTCCCTGTGTCATTCTCCAGGGATTTTTTAAGGTTCCTCCTCCCCCTTTTTACCCCATTCTCCATGATTTCTTTGGGGCCGAAATCCCCCCTTTTATAAATTTCTCCAGGGGAAGTTTTTGGGGCCGAAACTCCTCCGTGCCCTTCTCCAGTGATGTCTTTGGGGCCCTTTCTCCTCCTGTGTCATTCCCCCCGGGGATGCTTTTAGGGGCCTGAAATCTCCCCCTTGTCTTTTCCCATTTATGCCCTTTGGGGCCCTGTATCCCCCCTCCTTTCATTTTTTCCGGGAAAGTCTTTAGGGCCTGTTCCCCCTCCGTGTCATTCCCAGGAAAATTCTTTGGGGCCAAAACTCCCCTTGATCATTCTCCAGTAGGGTCTTTAGGGCCTGTATCTCCTCCTGTGCCCTTTTCTCCCGGGGATTCTTTGGGGGCCTTCATCTCCCCAGTGCCATTCCCCATGATTTCTTTGGGGCCGTATCTCCCCTTTTTCTTCTCCGTGATGTCTTGGGGCCCCGTATCCCCTTTCCTTTTCATTCTCCAGTGAGTTTTTTGGGGGCCGGGTATCCCCCCTCCCCTGTGCCATTGTCCCATGATTTTTTAAGGGCCTGAAACTCCTCCTGTGCCCATTCTCCATTTAGGGTCTTTTAGGCCCTTTATCCCCCTCCTTGTCATTCTCCGGTGAATTTTTTAGGGCCTTATCTCCTCCGGCCCATTTCCATGTTTGTCTTTGGGGCCTGTATCCCCTCCTGCTTTTTCTTTTGGGTTTAAAAGAAATTTTTCCCCATATTTTTCCCGGGCCCTCAGATGTCCCCAAATACATATTTGTTCTGCAAAGGGCGTTGAGGGGGGCCCGGGGTTTTTGGGTTAGCAAAATGAAGCCTTTTGGGATGAGTTTTTCCTTTTTCCCATTTTGTAAAGGGAACTGAGTTTAAAACCCAGGGCTTGTTTTTCCTTTCTCACCCGGGCGTGTTCTTCCTCCCAAGGAGGCTGACTCCCCCCAGAGGCGGGGCCCCCCCCTCCCAAAGCTTTCCTCCCCCCCAGGGGGCCGTGTCTCCCCCCCAGCGGGCTTTTCTCCCCTCCCTGAAGACCTGTGACATCATTTTTTTTTTGAACAGGGATGCAGAGGGTTGTCGGGAAGAAACAGCTCTGTAGCCCCCCGGGCCTTATGCCCTGCACCCTTTGAGGCTCCACAACGCAGCAAGCACCTATTATTTTCTATTATATCTCTTATTACACATTTAAAGCCAGCATTTTTTAACTTTGTTTAGTGGAATTAAAACCAAAGGGGGGGGGTACTGACAACAGGAAAGAGACCTTTACTCAACAACAAGGAAAAATTTCACTTAAAGTAAAATTCTGCTTGCGTCATGTTATGATGAAAACAGTGGGGGGAGAAGCAAATCAGCTTTTAAAGAAAAAACCCCTTTTCAGCCTTTAACTGACTTGGTTTATGGTGAGCGGAGAGGGGTTTGGTTTAAAACAATGAAGGGGTTTGGAGTTCTAGTCCCCTCACAGGGTTTTTTCCCCTCCCCCCCCAAAAAATTCTACACATATGTGGGGAGAGACCAAAAAAAAAATTTTTGTCAATCTCAAAAAATTAAATATAAACACAAACATACTCCCCCCAATATAAACCCTCATCCCTAAAGGGGTATACATTTTTATCACATATGTTGGAAGTGTTTGGGTGTGCCCTGTGAGGAGGGGACACAAATATAGGGGGGGTTTTCTTGTTGTTTGTGTGGTGATTTATATATATATTTTAAAAAAAAAAAGGAAATTTTTTTAAAAATTTAAAAAAAAAAAAAAATTATTAATAAAAATTTATTTTAATTGGTCTCCCACATATTTTTTTCAAATTTTTTGTTTTTTTTTAAATTTATAAAAAAGAAAAAAAAAAAAAAACAAAAAACAGAAAAAAAATTTTTTGGTTTTTACTTTGAATTCCCAAAAAACCCAAAAATTTTTTCAAAGGCCCAAAGGTTCTCCCAAAAAGTTCCCAAAAAAATGTACTAAACAAAAAAAAGGGCTAAAATTTAAAAGGAAAAAATAATTTTAAATCCTTAAAAAAAATAAAAAAAAAAAACACTAAAAAAAGTTTTAAAAAATGACGTTTCCCAAAAAAAAAAACCGGAAAAGGCCCGGGTTGGCTTTGCACCCCGGACCTTGAGTTAACAGAACGCCCCTTTCCCAAAGTAGAAACAAAAGGACTGAACCGTGAGGAGGGGGAAAAAACCTTTTTGGAAAAAGCCCTTTAAACGGGCAAAAATTCCCCAAGCCCTTTCCCCCCCTTAGCTGAATGTACATAGAGGCAGCCGACTCTGGTTTCACAAACCGTTTTTAACAGTTCAGGGGGGAAATAAAAAACAGAGTGTGCAGGCACCCTCACAGCGCAGGGGGCGGGGCCGGGCATTTCCTGTCTAGGGGCGGAACCCAACAAGCTGAAAGAAAATTCAGCCAAAATCACGTGCGGGGGCTTTTCTAGGCACAGGAATCACCAGGGGGCTTTCTGCCCCAGAAAACAGCAGAAATAAAAGACAGTTTTACGCAAAGCTATATCTGCAAAACCCAAAAGGACAGGGGTAAGGGAAACCCCAAATTTTAACAAAAGGGGCTTTTTTTTTACTGTCCCCAAAACCCTGAGAAAATGATCTTTTAAACGAAAAAAACCCCTTTAAAAGAAATAAACTTTACCCTTACATATAAAAGTGTATGTAAAAACAAAAATCACCCCCTGGAGGTCTCATTTGACAAAAGAACTTTTTTGAATTTTAGTAACCCAAATGCATTAAAATTTTAAAAATTTGTGGGTCAGAAGGAAAATTCCAAATAAAAGGGCGCAAAAACTGAAAGAAATTTTAAAATTTTTTTTCCCTACAAGCCTAAAAAAACCCCGCTATAACAAAGCTTTTAAACATGCGTTTCCTAAAAACCCAAATAAAGGGCCTAAAAAAAAGCATTTACATGCATTTCAGATAAAGCACAATGATTTTGCCGGGATTTTTGTTTTTTTTTTTTTTTATTTTGACCCCAAAAATTTTCATCTAACCAAAACTGTAAATATTTCACTACGGGGGAGCTAGACTTGCTGCAGCCCCCAAGCCAAAAACCACTCATATTTATCCACAATCCCCCCAAACAACTCCCGCAGGCGCACGCCCCGCCCCAAAGGTTTCCAGGGCGATTCCTGCAGTGCAGTTTGGATTGCTCACATTTGGAGCAGGATTTGGGCCTCGGTGCAGGAACCCCGTTTGCCCAAGGGGGATTTTTTTTGCTTCTTTTTGCAGAAAACATAAAATCGGATAGTTGTGAAATTAGTTTTTATTGGGTTTTTCCCTTTTAACAATTTTAAAAGAGGGCCCGGGGCGGCTCAACCGCGCACACCCCCCGGCCACCGCCCTGCATCACGGGGGTTTAGTTCAATTTTGGGCTGCTACAAATCAGAAGCGACTGCACCCGCGAGAGTCGTGCCGACATCGGGCGTCCTCCTGCAGCGGCGTCCAGCACAAGGTCACGGCCGCGCGACGGGGGGAGGTCATTCGTATATTCTTGGGTCGGGAGGCGGCGGCGGGTCCTGTAGTTGGCACCGGTGGCATCCGGGCATCGCCTGCGCTGTCGTCAACCTCCTCAGAGCTTGGCCTTCACCAGCTGCAGCTGGAGACTCTGCAGCTTCATGGCGAGGCCCATGTTCCCAGTGATTTTCAGCTTCCCCTGGAAGAAAGCCTGAGGGGCAAGAAGCAGGAACGGTATAAGTAAGTACACCCCGGCTGTAATGCTTCATTAACCCCTTCACACAAATGGACGTTTAGGAATATGGACTGGGGTCATACACGGCAGGTGCCGGGGTCAGAGACACCTCCGCTCCCAGCTCCTAACCATGTAGACGTCGCTGTGAGGTGGACCACAGCATCTACATGGTTAGAGTATGAGCACACGGCCCACTGCACCCCCTGTGACTCGATCACAGAAGCGGTTCTGTTGCTGTGGCAGCAGGGGGACTTATGAGGGCGGCCATGTTAGTACACCCATTAGGCCATAGACAGGGAGTAACAAGAGAGGAGTGAAATGCTGTAAACGCAGTATATAGTACAACCCAAGGGAGACTTAGGGCCTTATGCATGAAAACTGTCTGGTTCATAATAACCAAGCACAGCCCATAGCCACCAGAAACCATAGCCACCAATCAGAGCCCATAGCCGCCAATCAGAGCCCATAGCCGCCAATCAGCGCCCATAGCCGCCAATCAGCGCCCATAGCCGCCAATCAGCGCCCATAGCCGCCAATCAGCGCCCATAGCCGCCAATCAGAGCCCATAGTCGCCAATCAGAGCCCATAGCCACCAATCAGAGCCAGTAGCACCAATCAAGCCCATAGAAACAATCAAGCCCATAGCCCTATAGAGCTCTAGGGCTGTCTCTTTCCAGGCACATATTGAGGGCAAGCTCCGATTGGCGGCTACGGGCTCCGATTGGCGGCTACGGGCTCCGATTGGCGGCTACGGGCTCCGAGTGGCGGCTATGGGCTCCGATTGGTGGCAGGGCAGGGTCCTCTCTCCTCTGTATCAGGGGTCAGTCATTTATCGTCCCCATTGTTATGTATGTGACCCCCTGAATGTCCAGCGCCCGGCGATAAATAACCCAGGACCTCACCAAGGTTATAGGCAGATCCCACTGTCCAAGGAGAAGACGGGTTCTCCACACCTGAGGGAGGTTTTCACTACGTCAGGAGGCTTTTTAGTTTGCTGGGGCCCCGCTACTTTCCATAGAGCCAAGGACCGGGTCTCATGTCCCCACAGGAAATGTGCAGCATCTTATCTGGATGACATTGTCCTCTCTAGTCACCACTGGGAAGGTCACCTCAGTAAGGTCCAAGCTGTCCTGGGGGCATTAAGGTTAATCTGCTATAGGGATGGAAGAAGCCCGTATTTGGGGCACATTGTGGGACGAGGAGAGAACCTCAGCTTAATAAAGTAGCTGGCCCTAGCTCAGGGCATTCCTGGGAATTGTGGGTTCATCCCCAAATTCACTGAGGGAGTGGTGCCCCTGACCGACCTGACAAAAGGGGCCAAGTGGGCCATGGTTAAGTGGTCCCCAGAGGCCTCCCACACACAGAAGTCGTCCCTCTGTAGAGCCGGTGTTAGTCGCCCCAGACTTCCCTGGGGAATTTGTCATTAGACGGACGCATCGCCTGCAGGTCTAGGGGCAGCGTTTCTCAACTCCAGACCTCAGGAGCCACCAACAGGTCCTGTTTTCAGGATCTCCCATAGAATGCACTGACAACAATGAGATCACCTGTGTAAACTTCCCCTGTTGTTGGGTCTTGAGGGCTGGAGCTGAGAAGCGCTGGTCCTGGGGCAGCGAGGTCAAAAATGGAGAGGAACATCCCGAAAGCCGTCTGTGTAGGAAGCTGTTCCCCAGCAGAACCCGGCTTTGGGCAGAGGGGGGTGAAGGTAGAAGGAGCTTGTGTGGACGGGAGATTTGTGTCGTTGAGGGTCCTGCCTTGGAGAGGTGACGCACTAACAAGTAGCTGCCGTAGATCTATGCAAACAAAAGTCAGATTTAGCAGACACGCCACCATGGAGATCACACCAGAGCGCTCCCACATTGCGTGCTTGGCAACATGGAAGCTGGATGTGGGAGCGCTCTGGTGTGATCTCCATGGTGGCGTGTCTGCTAAATCTGACTTTTGTTTGCATAGAGCTACGGCAGCTACTTGTTAGTGTGTGGAGATTACGACAGGTGGGGTGCTGTCTGGATGCCGTTACAGAACTGGGACATATAGTGCATTTTACTTTTGATTGGTGAGGCGACAGCCAGACATTGCTGGCGTCAGTGCGGTAGGCCATGGACATGTTTGTATTGTAGTATGGCGGCAAAGCAGCTTGTCCGGGTCGGGTTTTCCACTGGAGCAGTCACATGGCTGGGTGGGAGGACTGCTCCCATGTCTTCAGGTCCAGGCCACAGTTTTAGGCCTATGTAACCCTGGAGAATCAGAAGTGGGGAGTGGATCCCAGGCCTCATGGAAGATGCCGAGGAGAAGGAGCCGCGTGGTTTCAAAAGAGTAGTTTGACAATGAATTGCTTCACCCGACCACAAACCACGAGCGGAAAAGAAGTTCTTGTGTTATCATTCATATTCTCTGAGAAAGGCCAAGAAAGCAAAAAATCTGCGTCTGAGCCCAACTGTGTATATGTGCAGGTATGAAATGTACCACAGGAAAAAGAGGTTATAACCCAAATTTAACCCCCCCTGAGGCCCCCTGGGGGCACGGCGCAGGCAGGAATCTCCTATCCCCGGGAGGGCGCAGGGAGTCTGGGGCAAACCTACCGTCTGTGGATTGATCTTGCCGGTCATCAGCGCCAGCAGGTCGGAGTCGGCCATCGAGATCGTGCAGTCGGCTTTCTTATCCCGCAACCAAACAAAAACTTTAAAGTAAAACATGAGGGGGCAAAAAACCCCCCCCTGTAAAGTGCACGCTCCCCCCCCCCGTGTCCCATAATTTTCCCCCCCTCTCTGTATAGTGCGCGCTCCCGGCCCCCCGTGTCTATAATCCTCCTCTCTGTTTTAATGCGCGCTCCCGGGCCCCCTGTTATAAACCTCCTCTCCCGTATAGGCGCGCTCCCGGGGCCCCCCTTTCTATTAAACCTCCCTCTGTAAAAATGCGCGCTCCCGGCCCCCCTGTCTATAATCCTCCTCTCTGTATAGTGCGCCGCTCCCGGCCCGTTTTCTATAATTCCCTCTCTGTTTTATGACGCTCCCCGGTCCCCGTTTTCTATTAAACCCCCTCGCGGGATAGTGCACGCTCCCGGGCCCCGTGTCTATAATCCCCCTCTCTGTATAGTGCGCGCTCCCGTCCCCCGTGTCTATAACCCCCTTCTCTGTATAGTGCACGCTCCCGGCCCCCGTGTCTAAAAATCCCCTCCTGTAAAAGTGCGCGGCTCCCGCCCCCGTGTCTATAATCCTCCTCTCTGTATAGTGCGCGCTCCCGGCCCCCGTGTCTATAATCCTCCTCTCTGTATAGTGCGCGCTCCCGGCCCCCGTGTCTATAATCCCCCTCTCTGTATAGTGCACGCTCCCGGCCCCGTGTCTATAATCCCCCTCTCTGTATAGTGCGCGCTCCCGGCCCCGTGTCTATAATCCCCCTCTCTGTATAGTGCGCGCTCCCGGCCCCCGTGTCTATAATCCTCCTCTCTGTATAGTGCTCGCTCCCGGCCCCGGTGTCTATAATCCCCCTCTCTGTATAGTGCGCGCTCCCGGCCCCCGTGTCTATAATCCTCCTCTCTGTATAGTGCACGCTCCCGGCCCCCGTGTCTATAATCCTCCTCTCTGTATAGTGCTCCCGGCCCCCGTGTCTATAATCCTCCTCTCTGTATAGTGCGCGCTCCCGGCCCCCGTGTCTATAATCCCCCTCTCTGTATAGTGCACGCTCCCGGCCCCCGTGTCTATAATCCTCCTCTCTGTATAGTGCGCGCTCCCGGCCCCCGTGTCTATAATCCTCCTCTCTGTATAGTGCGCGCTCCCGGCCCCCGTGTCTATAATCCTCCTCTCTGTATAGTGCGCGCTCCCGGCCCCCCCTGCCCTATAATCCCCTCTCTGATAGTGCCGCCCCCCGGGCCCCCGGTCTAT